>JBAMHZ010189160.1:0-14646 GCA_037177395.1 Alpinia galanga | reverse complement strand
TCTTCTAGATGTATGTGACACTAATTCTTACCATGGATCACCAATAGGAAGATGGATTAGAAAATTGAAGAGATCAATGTTTTCTCATTGAGTCTTGGAATTTCAACAATTAGAGCATGCTTCGTAGAGAGAAATCACAAAGCGTAAAGAAGATAGCTAGAAAAGTTTTGTGTGTGAACGTCATAAGCATGGGTATAAGTCTTAACATTAGTCGATCAATCACTTTAATCTTATCGTATCCGTGAATGCTTGGTAATCCAAAATCTTTAGAATAACCCGTATCACTTTTTGATTTTGTCATCAGTTGACTACGTACTCCTTATAGTCAACTATGTTGTTGAAGAGTCGATTTCTAGAGGCAACTTATAAATATTCTATTCAATTTAGAATCAAATAGTCGATTCCTTAAGTGGATTATCTAATATTTTATTTGAATATAAAATTCAATATTCAACTCTATTATTGGTGTTGGGTTCACCACAAGATTGAATCTATATTTTGATGTATGAAATAACTTTAAAAATAGAATATTTTATATTCTAACTTGGTATGTCAAGTGTGCTTGTGTAAAAATTTGATAGGTGAAGTTTATAGGACATGGATTTTGGTAAGGTGGTTAGGAAACCAAGAAAGATCACATTGGACCAGGCAGGTAAAGTCTAAAAGTGTTTGAGAGGAAAGAATTATAACAGGGTGGTCAAGTGACCAAAAAAGACTTTAAGATCTAGGCAAGATAAATCCTAGAAGACCCAGGTAAGGTAAACTCAAGAGATCTTCTATTTCAGAAGATAGTAAAGGTGTCACTATTTCGTAGACTTTGAGCAAGGCACTGCCCTGTTGTAAGTTAAGGGTGATACAATTGAGTTGTTGCATAGATATATTTGTCTTACGAACTCTGTGATACAAAAGCTCAATTTGGATCAGGTACTAGATTAGAAGGATCCAAATACTTGTATTAGATCTAGGCACCCTAAGGTTTAGGTGACCAAATGGGATTCAAGTGACCAAAGTTAAGATCAAGATTAGGTCCACATACAGGATGACATGGCAAAAGTTTTTCTTAGAAATCATGGATCAGTTGTCCATAGAGTTCTACCATGCTAGCATCTGGGTAACCGGAAGGAGATTAGATGATTAGAGTCAGATAAAGAATTTCTTAATTAGATCTGATGCAAATAAGATTCTACCATATCAGCATTTGGGCGCTCAAAAGGGTTTGGGTGACTGGAGTTAGATATGAATTGGAGTAGTTGTATTTGATTGAGACCAAACTAGGGCACCCAAAAGGGCTTTTGAGTGCCCAAAATAGGTCTATCAAAGAGAAAGACTTTCAATAACTTTTCATCAATGAAGTTATCAACTAAGTAATCAATCAAGTGAAAACACTTTGTAAGAAAAGTTCTCCTCGCATTCAATGTTGCTTTTCTTCTTCGTTCAAGGAAATAGTCTAGGTTTGATAAGACTCCCCCTTAATCTAACACTCCTTAAGGTCATACTTTGAATCTATATGTATTAAGGTCTGGGGGTTTGTGGTTGACCTAAGCGATCAAGTGTTTTAATCTTGGTCAACACTTATATTTTTTTCAAAAGCAAGTAATTTTTGAAAATTTTTATAATTAAATAGCAATCAAGCAATCATGAAATATCATTCAACATTATTATGTTAATGTCTAAGTTTGATAAGGCTCCCCCTTAATCTAACACTCCCTAAAGTCATACTTTGAATCTATATGTCTTAAGGTCTAGGGGTTTGTGGTTGACCTAAGCGATCAAGAGTTTTAATCTTGGTCAACACTTATATTTTTTCAAAAGCAAGTAATTTTTGAAAAAATTTATAATTAAATAGAAATCAAGCAATCATGAAATATCATTCAACATTATTATGTTAAGGACTATTTTGAAAATAATGTTTACAAAAATAATTCTATAACTTTTTGAAAGTGATTTTCAAAATAATTTTCATTTAATTAATCTAAATATCTCACTTGTTCTATGTGTTTTAGTACAGACAACATACGATATCCTATGTTATTTGTGAGATGTATATTTTTTAAAACTTTTTAAGGTGACTACTTGATTTAATTTTCTAAGGTAGTTTGATCTTGTGTTGGATTCAAACTTAACTTTGTGTCTACTAAGTAGTTTCTTTTAAGGTAAATTCTTAGGTTGTAAAGAGTCACAAGAGACATTCTTAAAGTAGTCATGTAACTAGATAAAATTTTCTTAAAGTTGACCACCCAAGGGACTTAATAGTAAGTTTTAATCTAACTAGCTTAGATTAGATTGAGGTAACTTCCGCTAGATCCACTAAGTTGATTGCACTATATGGTATCTCCTTATCTAGCCTAAACATGCATCAACAGAGCTTCCTTAGCCTATTATCATCTTAGCCCTCTTCGATACTAGTAATCAGGGTCAAACTCCTTTGTCTTATTCTATCTTTTTTAGAATAAAAGTCTAACACATGGATAGTAATAGCATGTTATGTCAAGCATGGTAAATAGAAATTAATTAACATAAACACGATAGGTAACATGGCAAATATAGAAAGCATATACTTTATAAACAATTAACTTATTGGTTTCTAATAATATATCAAATACACAGTTTGACACATTGCGTGTTGTCCTTCAAATGTGTCAACTCACTTTTGATACATTTTAATTAATGCTTTTATTGATTCATTGGGTATAATTTATCAATTAGCTTTATAATCAAAAGATACTTGATGATAAGTTGGTTGAAAATTGATTTTCTTAGACTTGTGATCCAAATCTAGGTTTTGAATTTTAGATAAAATAATATTTTCTAATCTTTAAATTTTAATTTTCAATGCATCATATTTTTCTAACTTGATTAATTTTTAATTTGAATTTTAATGATTTTCTATAATTCAAAACTTTATTAAAATTCAAAGATTGATTTTTAAATTTTCAAAATTTGAAAACTAATTTTTCTGGTTTTTTATTTTCAAAAACTTCTTTTTAGGATTTTTATAATTCATAAATTAATTTTTTATATTTTAAATTTCAAAAACTATTTTCTTTATTTTTAATCTGATTTTTTTTTAAATTTTAATCATACTTAGTTTTTGATTGTTAATCTGATCAAAATCTGAATTATACAAATTATCATTCACTTGATTATTTGAATTAAATAGATTATTTAAACTAATTGAATCTGAATTATTAAGAAAATTATTTTGATTAATCTTGATTATATTTAAATTATTCAAATTGTGATGCTCTAATTTTATATAACTAGAGCTAGAAGAACTATTATCATGCAAGTTATCAAAATTAATATCATAAAGTAAATTTTTATAAACTTTAAAGTTATTAGTCTTAAAGGCTCCCCTAGATCCATTGATTTCTTTATGGATATTGATTTTTGTAATGAGCAATCTATTTGCACTTGAAGCATATAATGTATTCCTTCCTTTTAAAATCTTAGGTGATCGCTCCTTTGTTGCTGTGGGTTGTGCCATCTGACTCTTTAGTTTCCTAATCTTAGGCTAGTCTATGGTTTCTCCTTTGCTCCTTTGCCTCTATGGGTCACTGTGGGCATTGATTTCTCCTCTAATTTTGAGGGATCCTCATAGAACTTGATTGGTCATATCCAAAAGTCATGCACATTTCCATAATTTCCTAATCTACACACAACCTCATTAGTTAAAATATAAATTAATAAATTGATTACCTATGTATCTATGTCCTTTTGGAAGATGCTTCATTCAATGCAACCTAGCCATCAAAATCCCCCATTAGGATGAAATTATCTATTGCTGGCCTCTTGTAGATGAACCTATCAGTTGATGCTATGACTGAGTGTTCCTTCAAACTTTATTTTCCTATATTATTATAGAAAAAAATATAAATATTCTTAAAATTAAGATACTTAAACCTCTAGCTTGTTCCTTTGGTGATTAGTCTAGTTGAAAAGCATGTCTTTCTTCATCTTTAGATTGAGTAATTCTTTTCTAAATAGTTAGTGCATAGTGGATAAAATAAACAAACAAGAGAAAGACATAATAATTTATATGGTTCAGTAACCTCAGATTCCTTACTTCATGACTATACATCGAATACGAGCACTAAACTCTCTCCTTTTTGGACACTTTTTGGAGGTGAAGAAACCACTTACATATTGTAATTGAGAAGTAAAATAATTAGAGATTAAAAATTAAGAAACTTAAAACAAAAATAATTGACAGCTCTAGAGATCATGAATATGTAGCTCTCGTCTTAGAGTCTCCTTGATCACTTGATTAAAGAGATGTTTATTGTATAATAGAGAGAGTGATTAATTGTTTTTTTTTATATTGATTTCAAATGTTTTTGTCAAGCTTTCGTTTATATACTTGTTCCGAGTGCCTAGAATCCCTTTTGAGTGTCCTTAGCTCGGTCTTGATCCAATTCAATTCCTCTACCTTATATCTACTTCCCGGTTGCCCAAATGCCAATGTGGCAGAACCCTTTTGACATCTAATCAATTTGATTTGGTTGGTCTTTATCCCACTCCAGTTGCCCAATCTTCTTCTGGTTGCTTGGATGCTGATGTGATAGAACACTATGGACAACACTCTCCAATTGCCACATCATCATGGACCTGACCTATACTTGGACTTCAGTCCTTGGAATTGATCCAATTGCCTAGACCTTTGGTCACCTAGATCTAATAGGGGTGCCTGAATCAATGAATTTAGTTAACCTGATCCTACATCACAAGGTTAAAAATAAATAAATAAACCTAGTATTTGATCTACTTGACCTACTATGATTTCACTTGCTTAGAATTCATTCCTTTAAGACTTCTCACTTGTCAAGAATTTGGTCTTAGATCAGATTAGACTTTCCTTTACTAGGAGTTCACTCCTTGAAGATTTCTCCTTGCCTAAGATTCATTCCCCTAGGTCTTTCCTTTGCTAAGGTTCACTTCTCTAGGACTTTCACTTACCTAAGTTTTACTCCTCTAGGTCTTTTCCACTACAACAAATTTGACTTTCTACAATATGTAATTATTCTATTTGCAGTGCATATCACATGCTGCACAACGCCAAGCTATTGAAAGTCACAAGACATCGATAGTGCACAATCGCACACTGCGGTTAAGTGCATTTGCAGCGCGTGTCCGCATGTTGCTATTAAGTTCATTCGCAGTGTGCGACCACGCACTACAGTTAAGTGCATTTGTAGAGCGCGATCATGTGCTACGGTTAAGGTCATTCGCAGTGTGTAGCCACGCGCTGCAGTTAAGTGCATTAGCAGTGCGCGACAGTGCGCTACAGTTAAGTTCACTCATAGTGTGCGACCGTGTGCTGCGATTAAGTGCATTCGTAGTGCGTAGCCACGCACTGCGGTTAAGTGCATCAACGAGATACAATATATATATACCCCACACAATTATAATACCAAATACAAATAATTATAAAATCAAAACTCAAACAATTATAATGCAACACACAAATCCCACACACAGTTATAATATCACATACAGATACAACACAAAATTATAATATCACATACAATTATAAAATCAAAACTAAAGCAATTATAATATATACCAGAGATAACCATCGACATTACACTTAAGGAAAATAATAATTCACTTAGACAAAATAATCCAAACTAATATTAGAAATTCACTTACATGATTTCTTTACTAAAAAAAAGCATATAATCAAATAAATTTAATTTATATCAGTCATACAAAACTATAAATTTTGATAACCAAGCGACTGTGCTTCCTATTACATCCTCGAGAAAAAAATACTTTATCATTTAGTCAAATTAGGTCCACCTTCTCCATAAAAACTTTATCAATCTAAACTTTCCAACAAGATCCACCAAGAGGAACGTGGTGTACTTTTTCTTTTGGATCTGTGGATGCAATTTGACCTTCTGCAACAACTCCATTAATAGACCAATGAAGCAGCTTACATTTAGAGTGTAGTATACAAATGAAACATTAGACAATGAAAATTAAACTATGCAAATTAGTAGTTGGTGTTGGACAAAACTCCAGTTATAAGTTGAATTAATTATAATTAAAAAGAGATTTAAACTGAGGATAACTAAAGAAAACTCTAAAGTATGCAATTAAAAGTGATTTAAAAGAGAGAAATATTTACGGTGAAATAGCCTTGTATAGAGTTCAATAGAAGGATAAAATTCATATAGTCAACAACTCATTATTTGTGAAAATAAGTTTAGTTGTCGCATTTCAATATAACTAAACAAGCTAATGACATGTCAACTTTGAAAATATTTGTCTTTAAATCTTCCTCATCGAAACTTGTCACACTTGAGTATCTCGATAACTTTATTGATTTTCTCCATACGCTAACACCCTATTATTTGTGTTGAAATGATGCAACAACTAAACCATGAAAGCAATGTATTACTATGAAAAAGTTTACTTGCACTTTTTCAACTACTACATCTGCACTTACACATTTAAGAAATTCATTAGTAAGTACAATATTAATCTAATTAGAACCTTCATCAAACACCTTAAAACAAGCAAATCAAACACCACTATTTGTAGCATGTTTCAGCGCAAAAAGAGCTAGAAACAATCGTTAAGCTCAGAACGAATCAATGCAAGGCCGAGGCCAATGAAGGAGCAATCTTCAATCAAAATTCCTCTAAGCAAAGCAAAGGACTATATTGAATCCACACTTCCACAATTCAAAGTTCCAAAGCTCTATACAAGTTCAGAAAGACAGAAATAGGCATGTCAAGAGTAATAATGTTCCTGAATAGAAGAGTAGAAAGTCTAAGCACAAGCAAGCCATGGCACTCTCATCAATTGAAGTATGATAGTAAAGCTTACATAAAAGCAATAATTCAAACAGAGTGTTTCACATTTCAAAATCTTTGGTGTTTAGGAGGGAAACATGATGGTGGATCTGAAAAATGCATCTTTGTTCAGTAGAGTAAGCTCTAAGACATTCATGTTAAGGAGATCAAATTGAATGAGAGAGAAGGAAGTTACAAAGATTACGCTTGATATATAATGATTCTTTTCAACCAACTTATAAGGAGGAAAAATCACCACCACCCATTACTCCATTTTCAAATTTAATTAGCATCTCTATCATCATTGACAAATTCAAAATCACCTATTAGAAAGATAAGGAGCATGACTAAAATTGAGGCAAGCACAAGAAGAACTTTGCCCCTTGCAGATATTGGTCCAGTTGCTTGTGAAGATGGAGAAAAAAAATAGCAATGAGCTATGGATATCGAGATTGAAGAAATTGAGAGAAATCAAACATGGATTAGTGGATCCACCACCAGGGAAGAAGCTCATTAGAGTTAAAATGGGTATACATGAGAAGTTGAGAAGCATAAACCACAGCTAGTTATGAAAGGATAAAAGCAAACGTATGGTGATGATTATGAAGAAACATAAACCACAGCCATTTTGCTTATTTCTTAGCATTGAAGTTAAGCAAAGTGTTTTAGGTACTTTCATCAATCAAGTGAAATATTATAAAGATTTGTTGAAGTTCATAATGGAGAAAACAAAACTCAATTGCTACCCTAGTTTGAAGTTAAGAAAATATGATCATTCTAATTTTAATGCGGTTTAGAAGCCTTGCTGTATGTATGAAGTATTTGATAACAAACCGATTTGAAATTGCATATGTTATTAGCTTCATTATAGAGAAGCCAAAGATGCATCATTGGGACACTAGAAAGAAATCGATGATGATCGAAAACTTGCTAGGTATTACTTGGTTGGAATTTTGATGACAATAAAAGTAAATCAAGAAATGTTGGTTTCGGTGCTATCACAGGGATGTGCAGTATACAGCGAGTGGTTTGTTCTATTGGCAGCCTTGTGGATTAGATGAATAAGAGGAACTCTTAAGTGGAGGAATTCCTTGCTACGGTAAGTGAGCTATTGTACTTGCTGAAAATCCAAATTTTTTAGGAGAAGGAAACACACAAGGATCGAGTATCACCATAACTGAGACTTAGTCGAGAAAAGTGAAGTGGTGATCAAGCAATATTGAAACACCAAAGGCTAAATAGCAGGTACTTTGATGAAGCCCCTAAAATCTGAAGTTTGTGAAGAATTCAAGATGCTAGGCATGAGCAAATGTCAACTTTAACAAGGGTTGTGCATTAGGATTTTTAGAGAGAATACGTTTCCTCACAATATTTTGAGAAATCATAAAATTAGTGCCACTTGTAAATTTTGGAAAAGAAAATTGAAAATGTTATATACAAAACCTTATGGTTTGGATGTCTATTATCAAATAATTGGATGTATTTCAGATTTTTCTCCCCGGTTGGAGTCAAATTTAGGAGAAATAAGTCTACAAGCTAACGGGTTGATTGAAAATAGTTCTGAAGTCCATTAAGGTACATGAAGTAGAATTTAGAAGGTTAGCTAATTTATTTTAAGTTTCTTTCTCAGTTCTCAACTTATCGTTGATCTAACAAAAATGTAATTACTTTCATAAAGAAGAATAACGGCTTGTCATTTTCATTCAAGTCAAGCAGTTACATGAAACAATAAAAATAGGTTTGTTTTTTCCTGTCACAATTCATAGCGAAGAATGTTATATATATGTATCGCCCTGGAGTTCAGTATCTTTTTTCTCCAAAAGAGATCCAATTAATCGATGTTAATATGAGAAAAATAGGTTGGATTGGTTTGGAGATCATGTTGAAAAGTCATAAATAAAAGAAAACGAAAGAAATATCTACCTAATGTGATAAAAAACGGTTTAATTGGCATGAATGTTGGCAATAACATATATCCTTTCATGCATATGAAGAGAGAAATGAGATTCCTACAATTAATCTTGAATATTACAACATATATATAGAACCAGAGCATAAAAACGATCATAATTTCTTGCAATTCAAAAAATATATTTAAATTCATACTTCAGAAAAAACAATAATAATCGAAGAGAAGCATGTCAGATATCATTTTAACTAATTAACAAATGCAGAGAGAAAATAAAGATATCATCATACATTAGGCACAAACAAAATGAATATAGGAAATACTTGTATGTGTCTTCAAGATAGTTGTAAAATAGATAGACTGACGTTCCTAGAACAGGAACATGAATTGTGCTCTTTACGGTATTTTTCTTACCAGTTGCTTAACTGCACAGTTGCATCTCGCGAGACGAAAATGGCACTGAATTATCAAATGAGAGACATATTGAAACATAAATTAAGTGATATAAGCATAGAAACATGTGGTTTAGGATGCAAGATTAGGCTGCCAATGACTAATTGCAATTATTACCGAGTGATATATGAAGCATGGGAACAAGCGTTTTATGATGCAAGGTTAAGTTGGCCAAAACTTAATCTACGTTTTACTGGGAAAATATTAGTAGACACAACGGGCGTGCGTCAATCGTGAAGATCATAACATTGGTTTATTAATTACAGACAGCACACAAGTACAACATGAAAGCAAACGACGACGACGACGGACGGAAAGTTTGAAGAACTCGACAGGAGGTTTGCACTTATTGTTACACATCAATCTGCACAAATTAAATGACAGTAGAAATGTATGGCAGCGAACAGGTGAATTACCTGGAGTAGGAGATTGATTCCATGTCCCACGTTGGCTCTTGGAAGACGCCACAGCCTAAGGCGCTGGCACCGTCAACTTTGAGGATTATTGCTGCCCCTCCCGGCACCAACTGGCCATTTGCGTACAACGGCATGGCGACCAGACCACCGGCTGCCGTCGTCGTCAGATGATAGCTTCTCTCTATCGCCTTCACACACTTCGTTTCCTCTGCATTTGCCAACTCCAGCAATGGCTTCCGAGACTCCTCCTTGACCTTCATGGCGTCCGAAAAAGAAGACATTAATCATTGTTTCTCCATCGTCCTCTCTTTCGCTCTTTCCCTCGCCTTCGCCCTCGACTGCTTCGCTGTAGCTGAGTGGAACTCCGTCTTCTTCCTGCTGGTGGTTTCCGGTTTGTGCTTCTTTGACATTGACGCTTCGAGGCCAGTGAGTGCCTCGTCGTTGGTCGTCATGGCGGAAGCTGATGGCTTGCTGTTGGGACCATGAGTGGCGGAGGAGTGGTAATCCTCGCAGGCCAGAGTGGCGGACTCGGTGCTGTAGGGGCTTTGGACGACGGAAGTGGCGACAGCGGCGGCGAGGTCCCTTATGGCGGAGGCGGACATGGTGAGCAGCCATTGCACCGTCTTGCTGGCCTTGTCGAACCCCAGCATATCCTGCAGCCGAAAGAACTTGCCCGCCACCTCGATGGACAGCCGCATGCGGCGGTCCCTCGGCCCCCTCGCCGTGACTATCTTACTGTGCCGGTCCTTCCTCCTCAGCCTCCGACCGACGCAAGAAGAACTCTTCTCCTCGTTCGCCTCCGTCACTGCCGGCGCCGCTGGTAGCATCAACGGAGCCGCACTACTGCTCACCAAAGCATCCAGCGAAGAAGGAGAGGGGAACAGGATGTCATCAGGGTACAAAATTGGTGGAGGAGAAGCGAAGCAGGAATAGGTTGCATCCGCGACAAGATTAGGGTTAACCTGAAGCTGCTCGGCAAAAGGTTTGGCAAAGATATGATCTTGATAATCGGGAAAGGGTAGCATATTCTCTTTTTCCGCTTGCTTTTTTCTTTCTTAAGTAGATGGTAGATTTGGTTGACGGATAATGGCGCCGTGGTGGAGACGGGACACAGAGATCTATGGACTGTAACACATCTTGCAACCTACGTGGATGAAGGGGATGAAGACGTACGTACAATCGAGCGAGTACCTTTGCGTGAAAGAGGAGCTAGCTAGCTCAAGCAAATGAAATCTGCACAGTCCCGGTTCTGTCGTTTCATTTTCACCTCAACATCCCTATGCCTGGCCGCCTCCATCTTCATTCAACAACCCCCTAGCTGCTTTATGTGCAGTGAAATGGATTCGGAGAGATCCTCAACTCGAGCATGGCGGAGATCGTATCCAGACACCTCTAGGGTAGGAGAAAGGAAGGGGATAGGTGCATGGAGAAGTGGACTTGACAATGAAGGGAAAGAAGCAGCATTAATGGGCTCGCATTTATGATCATATATGGAATACGACATATATACATGTGTCTTCATCACCAATTTCGGAAATTTTATTTCGAATAAAAGATTTCAATGAATCTTCGTCGACAAAACGAGCTGAGTGACGGGGACGGTGGCGGGGTGTGGTGGCCCAGCTGAGCTCCATGTCTCCAACAGCATGTGGACGGCCGCGCTTCGATGTCATTGACCACTACTACTCGATCGATCAACAACGTCAGCTCGGATGGCCAGGAAGGAGATCAGAGTTCCACCAAAAGCAATCGAGCTATACACTCGTTCAATCACTTGGATGATGAAAGATCGATCGACTGTCTGTACTTAAACATTCCGTCCGTTATCAGCCTGCAGTCTGACATATATATATATATATATATATATATATCCATCAAGCTGCCTGCTTCCTGCTCACCCTTAGGGTTCTTTATCGACATCAACACTCAGGAAGCATATCGCTAGTATCACAGCGCCTCCCTTGTGGTAGTCACTGTCTCATGTGCGCGCTAACAGCAAGGTTTTAGGTTAAGGCTCTCTCAGAACAGTCGTCAAACAGGCAGGAGGGCGTCTCCATTTACGTACCTTCGCATCTCCTCCCTGGAGCCTACGCGTGTCCACATCCTTCAAATCTCGTGCCCAATTATTAATTCACTCTACTAGGTCAAACGCCTCGCTCACCTGCAACCCTAGTTACCCTCAATTCATCTCTCTCTCTCTCTCTCTCTCTCTCTCTCTCCAGTACCATAAAGCAAGCATGGAGTCACTTTGCTAAACTGTTCAGTTTTGGCCGCCCCGCACTTCCATTGGTTCGTACAAACACAAACAAGATGCTGCTGCACTCTCTCAAAGTGATATATCGATGGGAAGAGGCAAGCGGCCAAGTCTCGCGTAGGCTGCAGGCCTTTAGCGTTTGGTAGTGGCAGTAGTCGTGCCATCACTTAAGAAAGCTTCTCGTGCTGTTGCTATCCCCGTCGTCCCTTTTCTTTTTATACATGCCGCCCTTCCCTTCCCTTGTTTCCTCCGTCCGTCCGTCTCCTCCTTTTTACCCAGCTGCGAGTCCTTCTCCTGCCTCCCAGCGTGCCCTACCTCACTGTGTCAAGCCATGATTGGCCCGAGAACAGAATGGCTTCAGTGTCTCGGTTCATTGCACGCACGCAAAATTGCTCCTGCAAAACAACTGGACTCTCCACCTAATCATTGCCTTTAATATTTGAAGAAAAACTAACTTCATTTCTGTGGCTTTTATGATTGTTTTTAGTGGTTCATAACTTTACAGAGAGGAGAAAGAAAGATTGAAAATAATTATAATAACTGAAAGCGCAGCATCACATGCATGTTTGGTAGTTCAACCATCAAAACTGAAGGTAACAAACAAATTACACTATTTTTTTATTCCTTGTTGAGGGCGGGAACAAATGCGGGTGTGCCAAAGGCAATGGAATGGGTGCTAGATGTTGGAGCTTCTCTCGTCCGAACAGAGGAAGGTACTGTACTGATCCACACTCGCTAAGTCCGTTCTTTTGTAGCCTTCAGATTTTTCTGTTGTTCTTTTTCCCTTTTTCTTCGTAGCGCATATCCAACTCTGATCTGCGTTGCTGCAGTAGCCAATTAGGTCACTCTCAACTCGATCGACAGTGAAAGCCAGCGCGAAAAACAAACACAATGCTCGAATTTAAAACATCATCATATCGACAACGGTTAAACGCGGCGGCGAATGTTTACTGATAGTGAAAGATCTGTAAGAAGCTCAAAATTGCGCTATAGAGATGTTGTCAAACAGAATGTTGGCGAGCTCTCTCCATTACGAAAAGTTGGCCCCTGACCGTGGGCTCGTGCGAGGAGACTGTACATGACTGTCCTTCGTTATGGCTTAGGGCTCGTTTAGGGTTGAAACTGTGCGCGGGATCCAACCCTTGCCGTGCATGCCCACCACGAACAAGATGGCTTGCCTCTTGGTTATAACGCACTTTCTAATAAGATCAATTTCTCAATACAACAATATTGGGATTGCCACAGCAGAAGATATTGGCATGGGAAAATTATAATTTTTTTTTTTGCTTAATTTTCTATAATGTTAAATCGAAGTAAAGTCGTAATAGTGAAATATATATAATATATCATATTTTTATGTAATATCCCGAGCAACGTGTCCTCGGATGCACAAAGATGCTACCTTCTTTGGTGTGAGAGAGGGAGAGAGAAATACCTTCGGATTACGATGCAACAGTCAATTACTCATGTAATTTTTGAGGAATTTTAAATTTAATCTCTAACTACGTATTTATAGAATTTTTTAAATTAAATAATAAATCTTAGAAATTTAGACTGTGATTTATCTTTATTGGTATAATGCGTTAGGTCAAAATTGATTAAATTTGAGTTAATTAGTCTCGAGTTGAATTTAATATTTGACAATATAATTATAAGTTAATGATGAATAAAGGATGGTACGAATCATATAATGAAAATGAAAATTGTTATCGTAGTCATCATTGAGTCATGTTGATTAATGATACATATAAAGTCAAGGTTAAATGAGACGTCAAGTAAGTCAAGATTGACTGCATATTTGACAAGTGAGAAATCCAAGTGAATTAGAAAAAAATTAGACACTTGGTGGTGAAAAATCAAATAAAAAGTTGATAAGTGAGAAATCCAAGTGGATTACAATTGATCAAACACTTGATGGTCAAAACTTCAATAGTGAATGTTAGTGAGAAATTCAAACAAGTTAAAGAGGACTGGACACTTGGTGGTGGGAAGTCCAATAGAGAGTTGACAAGTGTCAAAGTTTAAACATGTCAAGAAGGATGAGAGTTTGGTGATGTAAAATTCTGAGAAGTCAAGGTGACCGAATGCTAAATAAGTGAAGTCTCGATAGGTCAAGGTGATTGGATGTTATATAAATAAAGTCCCGGTAGATCAAGGTGACATGATGCTGAGCAAATAAAATCCAACAGGTTAAGGGTGAACGAATGTTGTATGAGGAAGATCCTAGTAGGTTAGAGTCAACCGGATACCAGGTGAAGTGAGAGTTAGCTTGAAACTAGGCTGAGACTGAGATATTAATTTACTAGTAAGGTTTATCAGTCGACTAATATTACTATTCAAGCAGCGTTGAATTCAGAATTCAATTGCCAATTTGATTGATTAAGACCAGTCAACTGATGAATTGATTAATCGACTGATACGGCTGTAACATGACATGGAAGGGTTGATAGTTGACTGATGAGGTTGATCAGTTGATTAGTCTTATTGTGGTCGGACACAGAAGGGTTACCAATCAACTAATAGTCAAGGGCAGTCGACTAGTGTCATTGTAGCTGGGTATAGAAGGATTGATAGTCGACTACTATGCAAGGGCAGTTGATTGATGACACTGTAGCAGGGCGCAGAAAGGCTGGTAATCGACTGCTAGTCAAAGGCAATCGACTGTTACACTATAATCTGATATGGATCATACCATTGGAGTATCAGCTCGAACAGCAGTCGAATACCAATCGACTAGAGGGGATAAGACCAGTTGACTAGTGGATGGAAATTAGTCTAATGGTGACTTTATAAAAGAGGATTTTCGTGGTGATT
>JBAMHZ010188943.1:0-14650 GCA_037177395.1 Alpinia galanga | reverse complement strand
GATTTATATTATGTATCTTTCTGGCATATTTTCTTAATTTCCCTCTGTATTCTCGAATATGTTGAGACAAGTAATATGAAATCCACTAACTTGAATTTGTAATACATTGACAAGTAATTAGTTGGACAATTGTCTTTCATGGGAGCATTGTAGATAGGATATTAATACATGATGAATTTAATGAGCCTCGATTTGTCCTACAATTTACTTTTGATTGCATGGTTTATGCCCGCACCTTAATCAGAGAAGAATGTTTTGCCATAATCTGAAGAGTGATGTGTTGGCAAGAAGTTTACCATGTTACATAGTGATAGCCTTTTACTTGGTATATTTTACATAATGATGAGAGCATGACATAACTAAATTTCCTAGTAAATCCAGATTCAGAATGACTGCCCTCAAAAGTAGTGGACTGGACGTAGTACTTGGTTGTGACATCTCACAGAGAGCCTGGTTTATTGTGAAAATTTACATGATTATATCTGATTTGTCTAAATACCAAGTAAGACTGAGCAAGAGATCTGATAATCTTGTAACATGTGTTCTTTTGGAATTCTTTTAAGGGTTTGTAATCTTTTGGCTGCTTTTCTAAACCATTTTTTGCAGTTGGGCAAGTGGAGCACTAGATCCTGAAAGCACAGCATCAACTGACATTGTTACATCAGTAAAGAGGTAAGTTTTCTAGTTTATTGTACCTCACGATTGTAATTTGCATAGCCGACTCCACTATGATTTGGTTGTTATTGTTATTGTTGTTGAAAGATTGTAATTTGCATGTGGAATTTGTTCTCTGAATTTCCTTTCTCTTGCAGAGGTGTCTGGGCAATGATTGCTGTCTTTTTAGCGTATTCCTTGCTGCAAGCGCCTTCAACGTAAGCTATGGCTTCCATTTTTGAGAGTTGAGAACTTATAACTTTATGGTGTAGATGCATGTATCTCAGCATTATACAAGCTCATTAGAGAGCATTTGTTGCTTTGTATCCGGAATAGTTACCCCATCGAGAATTGCAATAATACAATTTACTTACAAATTACTGACATTCTTATATGTTTATTTTATTCAGGGTTCTTATAAGGCCACATCCTGCAATTTGGCGCTTAGTTCATGGAATGGCCGTTGTGTACCTTGTCGTCCTGACATTTTTGCTTTTCCAGGTTTGTTGTGTTTCTATCTTTTAATTAGGACGATTATCAAGCACATTTGATTCAATTTCATTCTTTTCCATTTGTTGTTTTTGGAAACCTGTTTCCTATTTATTACATTTTAGTACCTGTTGTCATTGATTCAAATAGGATAAAATTTGAGCCAAGAGTAATAATTTTAATAGTATGTGATGCTAGATACTTCATCAACTTTAATTTCTTATGAAAATTCACATATAGATATAGAAGACTGGTTCTTCGAACTCTTTGCTGCTGTAGTTTTTGTTGCTTCATCTGTTATTCTGATTTTGGTAGAATCTAGACCTCAAATAATCGATAAAGACATTTAATAATTATGCTGTGAATTTGACAAATGTTCCTCTGGTTTGATTTTTGAATTTCCAGAATCGTGATGATGCCAGGCAGTTTATGAAATATCTCCATCCTGCTCTGGGAGTCGGTAAGCACTTGATTTAGGATCTTTATGGTTTCCCCCTGAAAATAGTATATTCATAGATAAACAAATTAACAGAATCTTTGTTTATGCATTCCAGAATTACCTGAAAGATCATATGGAGCTGATTGCCGTATTTATGTCCCAGAGAATCGAAAAAACAGGTTTATCAATGTTTATGTATGATTCCTTCATTCATCAACCTTTTTGTCTTTCATTTTATATTGCTAGGATTTTTCAAGGAAACTATACTTTTTTAGATTTTCTCATCACTAATTTGTGTTAGTTTATTTCAGAATACATTATTTGATGAGTTTGTTCTTGCTCATATTTTTGGATGGTGGGGTAAGGCAATAATGATACGAAACCAGCCCCTTCTGTGGGTTTTGTCGATTGGATTTGAAATGATGGAGGTTCATTTTCATTGTTTTGCCTTTTTTTCTTTTGCAAAAATTATTAAAGTTTTTTTCATAAGGGAAACATTATTTAAGTTCATTAGCTAACAATTGCAGTTTACTTTTCGCCACATGTTGCCAAATTTCAATGAGTGCTGGTGGGACAGTATTATTTTGGACATCTTGATCTGCAATTGGTTTGGTGAGACCCTAGTTCCTCTCTTGTTACCAGCGAATGGATGTGAAACTAATTAGTTTAGTAATGGTTCAAATGATGTGTTGAATATGAAGTATGAAATTTGTCCTACCTCTGATTCTTTGGTGAAATATTTTGAAAGATGGTATCTAATGGTCTCATACTAGCATGTCTGACCGTATTGACTTGTGTTGTCCAATGTTTATTACCACTAAAAAGTAATAGCCATATGACCACCCTTGGTGGTTCATTTTGTTTCTAGCTGAGTAAATGCATCATTGTGAAAGCTTTTAGGTTGGTCACAGAAATCTCCCTGATAGTTAGAACCTTCATTATTGGTGACTGGTAACTAGATGGCTCTCGGTTTCCACATTATTCTTTATTTTATGCTTCTCGAAATCTCTCTTATTTTAGCTTGAAATAAATTGAGGACTGTGTGAGCACTGAGTAATATTATTTGGTGATCAAAGTATGTCAATAGCCTTATTTTGTTCCTAAATTACTCTTGCCTGATTCCTCTATAGTTCTTTCAAGAACATGAAGGTAAAATCTATGTCCAATATGACAATGTAGGAAGGTTGGCTAAATCATGAAGAATGAAGCCTCTAATTAATTAGCTTTGCCTTGGAATTGCTATCATTTTGCTTCATAGGGACTTCCAGTCATGGTTTAGTTTGGATACTTTATCTAAATCCATAAGCGTTTTACTCATCCCAATGAAAATTATGGTCTAGGTTTCAAGCTATTTAAATAAAATTCTTTTACAAGATTCTGAAACCTTGTTTCTTTGTTTATTCTGTTATTTGCACATAGATCCATTCAAGTAAAAGAGGAGACAAATAGACCATTTAGGCTAAAATACATCTCATATTTTTGTTTTTGATTTAGGTATTTGGGCAGGAATGCATACTGTTAGGTACTTTGATGGAAAAACCTATGAGTGGGTGGGCATAAGCCGCCAACCAAATATAATTGGTAAGGTATGGTATGTTGTATTTATTTCATATTTTTATTTATGTTCAAGTTTGCCAATAATTGTGAGACTTTGGGCCATGAAATTTTTCTTTGTACTTGGGATGTGACCCAGAAATTGTGAGAAATTTTGCTTCTAGTGGGCATTATATCTGATATGAGCACCAGAGCTGACAATATCTATTCACAAACCAAATAGCTGAATTGGAGGATTCAGTTGTTCATTTCCTTAGTGTTAAATTTTAGTTTCATAAAATTGCCAGGCTATTAGAACTATCCTCGTTATTTTCAATTGATAAAAATGATTAGCAATCAAGGATTCAATATTTATGGTTCTCTAGTATGACCATTTTACCATGGATTTATGTCGACCAATAATGCTTACATTTTCCAACAATTCAACAATCAGCATGCCTAGAGTTGGTGCTTGATTTTAAACTCTTAGTGGGTGTAAGGGTGAGTGGAGCATAACTTAAGCCTGTACATCACGTTGCTCATTGGTGATTTTGATTAATAGTCACTATAACTGCACACCAACCATACCATGCTACCAACCTGTCCATTCATTAGCATGATTTTGTTTTTTCTGGAGTTAATGAGTCATACTGTCTGCAAGGGTTTGTTCTTACATGACAATTTTGTCATTTTGCCCACACACTGTCTAAGCACTCGCTTAGGTTTTTATTTAATGCTGTTCAGGTCCAGGTCATGCATGGTACAAACTAATTAACTTCTCTACATTATTTATTCATTACACGGACATTTCGTGCCTATAATTGTCCTCCTTTATCCCAAGGGACGAGTGTGGCTGTTCTATTGAGGTGTTACCATCCTTATTTTCTATATGCTGTTTACATCTTGAAGAAATTGAAAAAGGATGCCATTGTTTCTAGTTGACAAGTTTTACTCTGTTCTGACTGAAAATTGATGATCTACAGTTTGGATTGTTGGTGTAGCAATTTTTTATGACAAATAGCAAACTTTAAAAATTCTATAGTTCTGCATACTGTATACTCAACAGAACCCAATGGAGTTGTAGATAGTTTTCCTCCAAAATTTCATCCTGGTTGAGTTTGTTCCAACTATCACATTTGCCCAAGAGTTGGACCTGATTGAATTGAATGTTCACAGTGGTGATTCAACCTCTCTCAGAAAATAAAACAAAAAAATGCTTGTGGTTCATCCAAAGTGATTAAATTCTTCAAGGATTTGCTTGAATGATTATCTAATCAGTTTTTATAGAACAATTTTTTCTAATCATCACAATGCCATATTTCTGTTAGCCCTTGGCTTCCATTGTAACTTTTCAAGAGGTGTAACTATCTTTATACAAAACTGCCTCAATGTGTATTGCGTGGCTAAGGGTATACCTCTTTTTCTACTGATACTTTTCCATTATGTTCTTCGATCATAATTTGTTTGTGAAGGTCAAAAGAACATTGAGCCAGTTTACACCTGCAAGATGGGACAAAGACGAGTGGCATCCCTTGCTTGGACCATTGAGATTCATTCAAGTGCTGTGCCTTTGCATTGTTTTTATGATTGTGGAACTCAACACTTTTTTCCTCAAGTTTTGTCTTTGGGTTCCTCCTAGAAACCCCTTGATTGTTTATAGATTAGTTCTGTGGTGGCTAATTGCTATACCAACAATCCGCGAATACAACACTTACTTGCAAGACAGGTATATTAACTTGCAGAATCTAAAATTGTGTGGAATCACTGACGCACTTCATTTGTAAAATATGATGATTGGAAGTAATCAATGTAGCCAAAAGGGATACTAACATGACTAATGATTTCAGAAAGCCTATCAAGAAGGTTGGAGCATTCTGTTGGCTTTCACTAGCAATATGCATAGTGGAGCTTCTAATTTGTGTCAAATTTGGCCATGGTCAGTAGCATAACATTTAGTTCTGTAATTATACTGCCTGAAGAGTTCATTTCCTTTACATTTGATACAAGAATTCTCATCAGTGTTCTTCCAAACCAGGTCTCTTCCCTAACCCAATGCCTCCATGGTTAATAACTTTCTGGACGACTGTCGGCATGGCCCTCTTGGTGTTCCTATTTTGCTGGACTTGTCAGATTCATCAATCCGTGATGAAGAAGAAGAGGCGATAATTGCCTAACTCCATTTTTTTCCCCTTTGGCCCATTATTTTACCTCTGTAAATACTTTGCATCTGTAAATGAACCAATTGCTGCCTAGACTGGAAACCAGTCAGGCAAGTAGAAGATGATTTTTCATTTTAATCGTGTTTCAATGCTCTTCCTGCAGAAGTTTTTGTGGCTGTACCTCTATTTTGTTGACACTTTGACCTGACCTTTTATTTATCCAATTGAGCAATGGAAAGAGCATGCCTTTTACAAAATGGAATGTAAAACGTGTCTTAGTTTTTCCAATCTTATATATGAAACATATTAGCAGACACAATTGGACTGGAATTCACTCTCTTTGTAGCACTCCAGCAATCAGACTCCCTCATCACTCTCTACCATGATTGTAAGCACATCGACATGCATGACAAGCCAAACACCAAGAGAGACAGAATAGGGGATGTTTTTGACATTAAATGTTAGCAATAAGATCCTTTGGATATAAACAGTCAGATTCTTCATTCTCCCAACAAATGATGAACTGTCCTCTTGTAAAGAAGAAAGCCTAGGCGACAGGATAAACTAGATGTCCATTATCGCTTGAGAATCCAACAGATAGAAACTCCATCATTTGACTTTAAAGGTGTCAGAAGGAAATGAAAAAAAAAAATCTACACGTTCAGCAATGTTCCCGGGAACGAAAAAAGTTAGCATTTCTGTACTAGGTTGCTCGCTAGGAGGTGGAAGTCGAGGATAATGTGAAGAAGGCAGCAAACCACCAAACTAGTGGGGAGGGCTGAAGCAAGATGTCAAGTGAAAGGCATCAATAACAGGCAATTTGGGTTTGAGCAAACACGCCAACAAAGTGAGATGACTGGGAAGTGAGTGAAAGAGGTGTACACTGACCTGCGATCGCCATTTATCTCTCCGAACAAAGCCTCATCGTAGATTGAACTGTCGTTCTATGTTCTTCTGTTAGCTAGCACTTGATATTTGTAGATTATTTCCTCCAACTCTAAACTTTTGAAGTTCCGGGGTTTATGTTCTGATAAAATGTTCAAACATCAAAACCGATTCCCCGTTGCATAAAATCTCACCGGTGGATTTCCTATTTATTTCCTCAACTCCTCGACGAGAAAGAAAATGAACAGGTGCACATTCATCATGCAAGAAGTGATTGTCCTAATTAATGGTTGTGACATGTTCTCCAACTACAAAAAAAGACCCCCAAAAAAAAAAAAACTGAGAATGGACTCAACAACCATTGCAATAAAGAAGGTAAAAAGATATCTCGTGAGCGCGGAGCAGTGATAAAGTATAAAAGAATCAAAGTTTGATTTTTAACGTATATAAATTATACTTAGATTTATCCAACGAGTGAAACAGGAAAAAAAGTCTTATCTATTTCAAAATTACTCAAGCGAAATCTAACACTTAGATTATATATATAAAAAAAATAACAACACTTGAATTTAAGTGTACCTTTGCCCTTCCAAATCTTAACAAATCATTGATGGAATATGCCCTGAGGTGGGTGAACTATCATGGCAATTGCACCCTACTTGATCCCATCGCTAGCTCGTGCATCCACAGCTCCTGGTCCCCGTGGACCATAAAGGATATTGAGAGCCATTCCACACCTTCTCAGCTCCACAGTTTCCCATTTTCATCTCGCAATTTCAACAGCAAAATCAGCAGAGCAAAAAGAGAATTAAAAAAATTTAACCGATCGAACCAGTGTGGTCCAAGTTCAGAAGAGTAACAATAAATGGACACCCTAGAAAGTAAAGTAAAAGGAACCTATATCATGTGACCCAAAGGGTCATCGTGGTGAACTAGCTGTGACTTTTAACAGCTTGTCAGCTAAACGTAGATTATGCTCAAATTATTTGATTTAATTTTACCGAGAGAGAATTTAATTTTGATTTTGATCCTCAAAATTTTGTATCTACCTCTTACCACTTCATGAAATCATTTAGGCTACTTACATTCCCCTACTTTTGTGAGCTTTGCACATGCCAAAGCCAAACTAAAAGATTTAACGGCCTCAGTGCAGCAAACTAACAACTATCAACCATGATCAAGCTTGGAAATTTGAACCGTAAAAAAACTCCACGCTCGCTTTAATCTTTGCCTTTAACCATCTGACAAGGTTTGTTAACTTAAATACACCCACCAATCTATCTGCCTACCTACTCTCGAATTTAGTTTATCGTACGAAAATCACAATCTAAAGATACAACACTCAGTTAAAAGTAGATATTGATTGCCTAACAGTGCTCCTAGTTTTATGTACTTCAATTAATGTCGGCTCCCATAGATTAACCACTATATTTTTGGACCCATTTCAGATAGTTTGTCAATGTTTTTTCCTCTTTTTTTGGTTATATCTAGTGTCACTATCAACTACAATATCCCAACAAAATTTAATTGCTGTGAATAAAAAAGATGAAAAGTTTGCTATATTTGACCAGTGAAGGCCCGGTTAGCGCGGCGCAGAGCGAGAGAAAGAGTCAACAAAACAAAGGAAAAAAAACTAGGAAGAGGCTGGAGAGGTTAAGAGACAGCGAGGATTGAAGGTGGGCAAGTCAAACAAGCCACGGGAATGGCCAGAGCAAATTAATACACAAGAAAATTAAGCGCTTGCAGTATAAGGAAAAAAAGAAGAAGAAGAAAAAGCGGTTAGTGTCGAGGAGGAAAGGAGGGAGGACGAGGATGAAGGCTGCTAGGAATCCTCCCAGACTTGAGGCAAGGAGAAGTGGCAATGCGCTCATCATTGCCACCATGCTTATTTCCCTGTGCATCCTCACTCTCATCAAGGCTCGCTACTGCTCTGCTCCATATGGTTTGTGCTCTTGTTTGGTGTTTTCTTTAGCTCTAACGAGTTAGGGGCTTCGTGTTCTAGAGAGAATCTACTGTTCATCTTCTTGCAGCAAAGTCGCAGAGTTTAGCAGAAGCAGAAGATCTAGAAGCGTCAAGAGTAACAATAGAGAAGAGTGAGGAGGCTGCTCTAATAGGTAATTCACTAATTTGAAAAGATTGGATTTTTTTTTGGAGAGGAGAAGAGAAGAGAATTCTTACTTTTGTGCAGAGGATGAAGATGAAGAAGTAACCGCGGCAACATCTGAAGAACATGTTGCAAAAAAAGCTGTGTTGACCTTGAACGAGCCAATATGCTCCGAGACAAGCAAGAGATCTGATGTCTGCACAGTAGAAGGCGATGTGAGATTGCAGAGCAGCTCGCAGACCATCTTCCTGCCTCCTTCGTTGACAGATCGAGAATGGAAGACGAAGCCTTATTGCAGAAAGCATGACCCCCCGGCGATGACGAAGGTCAAGGAGTGGACTTTGAAGCCGTTTCCCGGAGGTGGGCCGCCACCCCGGTGCACCGTCAACCACACCGCTCCGGCGCTGGTCTTCTCCATAGCCGGATTCACCGGCAACCTCTTCCACGACTTCACCGACGTGCTTGTGCCCCTCTTCATATCCGCCTACCAATTCCGCGGCGAGGTCCAGTTCGTGATCCCAGAGCACAAGTCCTGGTGGGTGAGCAAGTTTGCCCTAATTTTTAAGCAGCTCTCCAACTACGAAATCATCGACGCCGACAACGACGACCGTGGCACAATCCATTGCTTCCCGCGGGTAATTGTGGGATTAAGCTTCCACAAGGAGCTCAGCGCGGATCCTGCGAAGACGCCGACGGGGTACACGATGGCCGAGTTTAAGTCGATGCTTCGGAAGGCTTACGGTCTGGAGCGGCCGAGGGCGGTGCCGACCGGGGACCAGTGGGACATCCGGAGGAAGCCGCGGCTGCTGATCATCACGCGGAAGAAAACTAGGGTTTTCCTGAATGAGCGGGGGATGACGGACATGGCGATGAGCCTAGGGTTCGACGTGCGCGTGGCGGAGCCGGACATGAGCACCGACCTGGCCAAGTTTGCGCGGCTGGTGAACTCTGCCGACGTGATGATCGGAGTCCACGGCGCCGGGCTCACCAACATGGTGTTCCTCCCCGATGGCGCGGTGCTGATCCAGGTGGTGCCCTTCGGGGGACTGGACTGGCTCGCGAGGGAGACCTTCAAGGAGCCGGCGCCGGCGATGCGTCTCAACTACCTGGACTACCACATCAAGCCGGACGAGAGCACGATCAGCCAACAGTACGCGGCGGGCGACCCGGTGATCAAGGATCCCTACGCCGTGCACAAGCGGGGGTGGAACGAGATCAGCCGAATCTACTTAGAAAACCAGAACGTGAAGCCGCACCTCGGCCGGCTCAGAAAGACGCTGTTGGAAGCTCTCCAGCACCTGCCTCACGGCCGCCATGGAAAAGCATGATTAAACACGAATCAATTGATTTCCTCCACTTCCTATTCTTCCTGCCGTTCCTCCTTTTCGTCTTCCACATTCATTTTTGCTTCTTTGTGTAAGAAAAATTCATACAAGTGTGTGATTAGATCGGAGAACAACCGAGGAATCCAAATCCCATCACAGTGTATTAGTGTGTAAATAAATTTCATAGTAATCTTTCAGAAATAGCTCGCTCGCAATTCGCGTTTAAAAACTAGCATAGAACAACGAACCCAATTAGCTTGGATTTTGACATCATCGATAAAGTTTTTATCAATCGGGTAACAAAAAAACAAACTTTATTAGCTTCAACTCTTGACTACTTTGCTTCTTTCTTTCCATAGAGGTGGAGAAGTTTGCTGGTCATGAACAGTACCATTTCTGCATGGGGAACTCAAAAAGTTTGGTGTCCAGGAGCTGTCAAAGAGCTGACAGACAAACCTCTCTTTTGCCTGCATGCTAATTTACATCGAGCGATTGGAAGAATGTACAAGAAAAAAAAAAATCTCATTGCGCAGAATTTGCTATGCTATTGATCCATCCATCATGCAGTGCAGCATCTGCTCTAGTAATTATTTCTCTAAATTTGGAGATCAGCATGGAGACTTAACAGCAATTATTGTCCTTTCCGTGTCAGTCTTGTCCTACGATTCTCTCTCTACTGGATGCGTGCTGAGATTAGTGAGAGATGAACAGGTGGAAGCAGGTTTGTCGCATCCAGCAGTAGCAAGGCTGGCTGGCTGTTGGGTTTTGCTTACTTATCTTTTCTGGCGATTTTCTTTCTTTTATTTATTCCACTTATTCTTTTTTTTTTTTGATTGATTAACTAGCATGAGATTAGATAGACGGTAATTTATAAAGTTTGATATTTCTTAAAAAGTCGAGTGGAATTTTAAAATTACAAATGATATATTTATTTCTCTTAAAATTTAAAATTTTGTAATATTAATTTTTAAAAATCAACGTCGCAATAATATTATTTTTTTAAAAAACAATATTAACACTAAACAATGCTAAATTTTAATTTTTTAAATCAGCACCCTATTATGTTGGTTTTCAAAATCAATATCACACTAATACTAATTTTTAAAAAATTAATATTAAAATAATATTGATTTTAGAAAATTAACACTATTATGGTTTTAAAAAATTTTAAAATCATAATATGAAGTGAAAAAGAGGAGTTTTGAGAAGGTAAAAAAATATATATAATTCTACTTTTGAGCTTTCTTTCAAAAGTTTAAAATTAAAATAACATTGACTGTGATATTAATTTTTAAAAATCAATAAATTAGTATTATAATGTTGATTTTAGAAAATAAGTATTAAATGGTGGTGATTTTTTTAAATTAACACTGTAAAAGTTTTTATTTTAACAGAAGCGTAATTCAAGAAATAAGTATGTCTTTGATAAATTTCAAAATATAATATATATTTTAAAAAATATTAAATTTTAAATGTATCCAATGTTAAATCGCCATTAGATAGATGATTAACTTAGCAAATTGCAACAACTGGTAGAATTGGTCAGGTTTTTTTAATTGGTGTGGCAGTGTCCCCATGGACGTTCACAAATGGAAAAGTAATTCGGAAGAAACGAGGACGGGTTCACTCTCCATGCTACTTGTATTAGATCATTATTAATTTTTGAATTTTATCATCAGGCTATTAATGACTTTGTATTTCTGTGCTGGTTATTTGACATCCTGGTTTACCCTTTTTCACACATAGGGACAGTAGTAGAGGGTTACTAATGTGACGGTTCCACATTTTGTATTAAATCATTGTTTTTATGAGAAGAATTTAGTGGCTAATATATATAGATGTTATATAATAAAATAACAGATTAATTTCTTATAAATGTAAAGGTACCTTCCTTTCATGTGTTAATTATTAGTTTTAAAGGTTAAAAAATTTATCATAATTTACTTTTCTTACGATGGTTCAGAAATGAACTGATAAAGACTATTAGATTAGTAGATTCCAATCTTTGCATAAAACCCAATAAGTTCATTAGTAATGTACCTAATGGATAGATCTCTTCCTGGGTGTCTAAATGATTCTTGTTTAGGGGGGAAAAAACAAGAAATTTAGTTGCTGGTAGAGACATGATGAAGTTTAATCAGAAATTAAGAAAACAAATCATTCATAAAATGTACATTTAACCAATAATAACAACCTGATTAGTTGCTAAGAATAATCTAAGGACTTATAAAATTATCCATGCAAACATGTCTAGAAAATAAAATCAGAAGACCTCCTTCATTGTCTGAGATGCCACCTTAACCAGGTAAAGACAACTTTGCACACCTGCAGATGGATTCTGCACCTGCTATCAACTCAATCAGCACTTCAGACCCTAATCCTCACTCGATCTACTACTTATTAACTGGACTATTTTATTCTTACATGCATTAAACTAAAAACAAAACAACAGAGGACATGAACCAGAAGCATATAAGTAATCTGCAAAGGCTTAATTAGCTTAGCTTTCAGTTGAGGTGGCTGAGAGAGCTGCAAGGCAGTAGATGTGACTCGGACCAGAAGGAGAGTTGGCTGTAGTGGTTGGACAACTCTCATACGATCAAAGCCTCATCGCCACTTTTTAAGGCTAAAGCGAAAGGTTAGGTAAAGGCTTTCATGCCTAGAGAGAGAGCCACAGGCAGGGCAGCATTGACCTCTGCTCGACTCGCCAAACTAATACTCCTGCACAGTATCATAAACTAGAAGAGTCTGCATGCATCAAAGTGAGGGGGAGAAGCAGAATTTGGTTTGGAAAATCCAGGAATGTAGTGAAGGTGGATGAGAATAAGATGAGGGGAATAGTTCCTTTGATACCAATGGAAGCGAGTGAGTGAGATGAGATGAAATTCTCCACAATCTTTGTTATTGCTGCTCGACTGACTTGCATTGCACTTGGTAGACAGACATTCGCCCTGAACCATTTCGACTTCAATCTAGCTCAAACAATTCCGAAGGTGGCAACTTAGACGATGAACATATTCAACTTCTAATTCAGAAGATACATACGCTTGCAATCTACTATAGAATCTCAAGAGAATTGTCGGTCTTAAGTTGACCCAAAAACTGCTTAATTGTTGGTCTTAGAGCTCTTAAAAACTCAATAATATGCTCTGATTCCTCTGTTTATTAGCTAAACCTGACTTCTCTGTTAAGTTATAAATGTTTTTTTTAAAAAAAAAATCTGTTTTGTTTTGTTTTGTCTTGTCTTTTCTACATAAATAACATCTCACCCTTTTAGAAAAATTGGACTAAATTCAAACGAAAGAAGACAGGTGTCTAACCATAAATCACTAAATGAATAAATAAATAAAAACACTTGACAGCTAGAGAACAGAAGTCATTTTTTCTAAATTCAGTCACAATCACTTAAGAAACTAAGTAGTAAAGTATTTTTGATAATTTTTATCAGATCTTTACCAAACTCTCCTCCAATATTTGTTCTCTCACCCAATCTCACCTCTCTATTAGTTTCTTTTCCCTTTTTGCCTTTTCATTTCCAAAATTGTCTTTATTTACTTGCATGATTCTAATCGACAACAAACTGTCTTTATTTTTTTTTTCCTTCAGTCTCACTCATTGTATCTAGTGGTATGTAAATATAAAGAATTAACTTATGCAAATTGAATTCCAAATAACTTAGTTATATAAGTGTAATTAGAATAGAATAGCTCATATTTGTTTGTGTTCATTAAACTTTACATGAATAATTTTATCCCACTTCTAAAGTTTGCATGCTTTCTCTTGTGATATTTTGGCTTGTTGTGGCATGATGAGAGATTGGCATAAAATTCTCCTTTTTTTTCTTTTTTTCTTTTTTTGACGATGACAACCTTTGATTTGAGATGCTCTTAGGAAATGGGCATCCATTGCGAGCCAAGTGTGTCACTGTCGCCCTTGGAACAATTGCAGTACAATCCTTGATTTTCTTTCCTTTCTTCTTCTTCTTTTTCGAATATACGGCCATTGATCGTGCCCTCCGTGAAGTACACGGTGCAACAGAGGCAGGCAAGCAGGCAGGCCGGCCCTTAAGTTGAACCTCAAACATGGTGGCAGGGGTTCCAAGGAAACCAGGAGGTTCCTCTTTTAAATTTTGGTATTATCCTTGTACGTTCCATTTTAGAGCCGTTTGATTTAAATTATATCACTTTAAAATGTTTTTGTCAAAATTAATCAAAATTCTCTAAATGATTCAATTTCAATCAAAACTATACACTAAAGATTATTTTAGCCCCGATTTGATATTGCGACGGTAAAAAATGAGATAGTTTCTCAAACAATTAGAGTTTGAAACTCACACAGTGCAAATTAGACGCATATGGTGCTTGAACTATTAATAACGTTGGACTATCCATCATGATCCATTTATGCTTCTCGAATTTATTTTGATGGTCTATAAGAATTTTTCATAAGATCAAACCGTCCATCTAGTTGATCCGATCCTATGAATCTTTAATGAGACACTAAGTAACTCTTATATAAAATTTCCACCGACCACTAAGAGTACGTTAAGAAAGTGCTCATAGCTCAGTAGCTAAGCTCGGTGACATGGTCATGTCGTCCTTATAAGGTAGATTTGACACCGAAGACGTACTTTACCCGAGAAGGTAAACTCTCAGCCCGCATTCGACTCAGGGCTATTTAGTCAAGTTTTTTTTAAATTTAAAACCGAACTTGTCCCAACAGAGCGTTGATCCACACTTGTTTATGAGATGTCATTCCGCTTTATTGCTGTGCATCGTGCCTTTAGGGCTTCTATTTTTATTTTAGATTCCACTGTAGTGGTGATTTCTAATGCGAAGCATGAAAATTTTCTGATGAAATTGTCTAGCCAATTAAGTTAAACTAACGATCTTTTCAATTATAATATAATTGAAGGAGAACCGTACATTAGCGCAACTATAAAATTGTCAATGTATCATTTAGAAGTTATGAGTTTAAATCCTAAGACAACTTTGAACTCTTTTCCTATCTATTTTTTTTTTGTTACTGGTACTGGGATATTCAGATCTTCGGCCCGACTAAT
>JBAMHZ010188623.1:0-14654 GCA_037177395.1 Alpinia galanga | reverse complement strand
AGCGTTTGGTTTCCTCATTTTCCATTTTCATTTTTTGAGAAATGTGGAAAACGTGTTTAGTTGGTATTTTCCATGTTCGTTTTCTAGAAAAATGAGGCTTAATTTGGTTGGAAAACAGAAAATGTTAAAAAGTCATTTTCTAGAAAACGGGAAAATGTGGTGAAAATGGAAAATGAAATGGAAAATGCGGAGCCTTACATTTTTGTATTTTCCTAAAAGGAAAAGTAAAACCTCCTTTTCCATTTCAGACCACAACTACAAGCCATGAGTCTCAACTATTTGGGATGTCCCTCGGTTTTAAAACAATTATGTTTTCCGTCAGTTAAACATCACTTTTTCCCCATTGTAACTAATGAATCTATCTTGACCATGTTAAAGGATAGTCAATTATTTTAAATTACCTTATATTTTTGTTTATGGCTTTAGAATTGCATCTGTAACAATTCTTACTATTGATTTTATGAGAGAGATCAAAGAAATAGGTGATGAGGGAATAGAAATAAAATTTATCTGAGCCGTTATCTTTTAAGTTTTAACATAAATTTTGATTTTTTCTGTAGATTCTCGTAGGAGTCAAATTTCTTCGGCAATGGCCGTTTATTGGGCGAGTTAGGATATGCTTTGCGGAGCCCCCATACTTCCAAATGACTGTTAAACCCATATTCGGGCATGGACTAGATGTCACTGAGATACCTGGGATTTCAGGGTGGCTGGTAAGTAAAGTAGTTAACTTTATTCTCAAGTAGTCTCAGGTCCACAAAGCACTCCTCCCTTCTAATACTTCCATTTGTTGCATTTGTAGGACAAACTGCTCGATGTTGCATTTGGGCAGACATTGGTTGAGGTTAGTGAGTTTGTTCTCCGCCTCTCTCTCTCTCTCTCTCTCTCTCTCTCTCTCTCTTATCTATAGTCTGCCCAATCAGTAATATACTAAAATTTTCATTTCATAAATATGTTAGTTAAATGATAATGCATGATATTGAGAAAGTAGATCATCAGTGAGTGAATAATATTTCTATTAGACCCTTGATGCTTTATGTTGTTTTGACATGTTTACCTATCAGGATTGTTGATGACAATACAGATAAACAAATCAGAGTTTGTTTATTCATCGTGAATGAAACCATTGTCAGTTAGTTGGGACTTCAAAATATATTGGGTTATTTGTTAATTTGACACTGAAGAAAATTTAGAATGGTATTCACTTCATTTTGTGATTTCTGGTTTCACGATTGTTAGTTGTGCTGCTGATCTTCATAGCCAAGAAGCAATTGGGAATGAGGATACAACCAAGTACACAAGTTATTATTAGAGCTTTAATTGGCTTGTCCTAGGACCTTAATTATCCAAGATGGTTTTAATGAACTACTGATTTCTGTTTACCTTTATTCTGGAAACGTAATTATTGTCATTATTTCTTCACAGCCAAACATGCTGGTTGTTGATGTAGAGAAATTTGTTTCGTCCACTGAAGGTAAAGATTCATCTTTTGTTTATCAAATTAAATCTACCCTCATATTTAGGTCATTGTATTGTGTTTTGCTTACTACAGCATCAATGGTTAATTTTCTATGTCTTTCTATTTCCCAAGGCGAAGTTTGTCATTTTACTCAACAATATTCTTAAAGGTTTATGATGTGACCTGTTATCATGTTTTAGTAATCTCTTCCCCAATATAAGTCAATCTAGTGGCTACATTTTTAATACATACTAATGGTACCTAGCATAGTGCAAAATAATATAGTTGGTTCTCCATTTAAGAAATCAGACTGGTCTTTAATGGGAGATAATGTGGACCCTTGAAATGCCACCAATATATCCTGATGCTGGTGGTATCATTTGAAAGCAAAGTCAAATAAGACCAGTGTATTACCAATCAGCTAGACTTGTATGGATGAGTATTTGTCATTGGATTATGGTTATTATGTTTAAGTTACAGGGAAAATTCATAGTGCGAATATTGGGTTCATCTGTTAATAGAGGCATGCAAATCGGAGATGGGAAAAGAGAATGTTTGATATATTTATGGGAGCTAGAGCTTAAAAAAAATTTGATTGTGTTCATAGGAACTTATTTTCCCATGCTTACATACTGAGTGAGGCTTATCCCTGTTATTTTTTTTCCATGGATGATAAGTTTAGTGCACGTAATTGTTTGCCACATTTGGTTAAACTTTGCTGTCAAATATTATAAATTTTCAGATGAGTTGACTTTAGAACAAGTATCACAGAGGGAATCTTAATTTTTGTGGATCAGTAAATTGTGCATAGTGGAAATGCATTCACATGATTTTCCTGATCACAAGTGTATTCAAATCCATTATCCATCTAACTGATGAACACTGGAGCTATCTTTTTTATAGTCATTAATAAAACTTTGATAACCTTGTTTTGGAGTGTAACTTATATGCTTGCTCTTGTCCTGTCTGTGGGTGTTCAATGTTAAGTAGAAGAAAGCAGCTGAAAATACCTCAAGCTGACTTGTAAATTCCATTTGTCTTTTATTCTCTTATACACGCCACTGTTAGAATGACTAGTATCTAAGCAATTTATAAGGAACTGAGGAGTCAGCTATGCATGCAGTATGTGAATAACAATAATACAAATCAATACTATCTCCATACCAATTTATAAGGAAATGCATTCACATGATTTGTAATGGAGGATACAAATCAATATTGCCCCCGCTGGAAGGGTCTAGCGGCTAGCGCAAGTAGATATTGCACAATGGACAACGGGTCAATTCCCCATAAATGCGAGGGTGCCGTCCCTCTATGCGCTGGTTACTAGTCTCAAGGGTCAAAAGCTCACCGTGATTTACCTCCCTTACGATGGTCCAGGGGCGGACTGGTAGGGGCCACTAGGTTGGCAGATTCCAACCTTTTGCACAATATAATGTAATATCACTTTGTTCTAGTTTCCTTTATTCATATTTTTCAATTCTAGTTGATCATTGGCTGTGAGCATCTTTTTGGTTATATCATGCTTCTTACTTATTACTGTTATATTTTCAGTGTTTGCATACTTATTTTATCATGATTAACTGAAACTTCCCTTGACCAAATCCATATTCATGTAATAGATGCATAACTATTTGCATCTCGAGTAAATACAAAAAACATCAGACTTTTTTAAGTGTTCACAATAATTGTTAATACCTTTGTCTTTGATTTCATGTTGTTCTTGTCGATCTAGAAGTGAATTATTTTTTTATTTATCTTAATGTGTTTCGTATTAAGCAATCTGTTAAACCATGTTTTTTTGGAAACCTTAGAAAATTGGTTTACTGTGAAAGAAAAGCCTCCTATTGGATATGTGAAATTGGAGATGTTAGAAGGTGCGGATATGAAACCATCAGACCTGAACGGTAGGCTGCTACTACCCTTGCTCCTGGATATAATTAGTTTTATCATTGTCATTCTAGAAATTATACCATCTTGTTACAAAACTGGTGCAGGCCTTTCTGATCCATATGTCAAAGGACGACTTGGTCCTTACAGATTCCAAACAAAAATTCAAAGGAAAACATTGTCCCCAAAGTGGCAGGAAGAGTTTAAGATCCCCCTCAGTTCATGGGAGTCACCTAATTTACTTTGCCTTCAAGTTCGTGACAAGGATACCATTTTCGACGACATGCTCGGGTTCGTAAAAAATTTAACATGCTATTAATGCCTATCTTTATTTGGTGTGATATGACAGATGTCTTATTTTTGCTGAGAAAGGCAATTTTGAAGCTCTGATCCATATCAATTATTGCTTGTCGTTAAGGACTTTCCGCTTATTTTTCATTCTGCTTGTCATTGTTTTCTGCTTTTCACGTCGCTTATTTCCATTTCAAAAGAGTGTTTGACATAATGCTCGAGTATTTTTGCCATTAAATTGTGTTGCAGTTTACTACAATTTACCTTTTATGTGCTATGCAGAGATTGTTCAGTAAGCATCAACGATTTGAGGGGTGGACAAAGGCATGATATGTGGTTGGCACTGCAGAATATCAAAATGGGTAGGATCCGCTTAGCAATAACAGTGATTGAACAAGAGTTACAAAAGGTAAGCTCTCTGCTGCTTCATGAACCTTGTGGATAACAGAGCTTGATAATCTTAGCACGAATCAGAAATTTTACAGGAGCATAAAGATCTCAGTGACAACGAAATACCGAAAGGTACAGAACAAGCGGCAAGCAAACCAGATGAAAGGGTTGAAGATCTTGGTGATGGAGAACATCCTAAAAGGAATGATGACTTTGAGGCCATTGATGTTCAAGGGCAAGAAAAGACGGGGGTTTGGGTACACCGTCCTGGTACCGACGTTTGCCAAAAATGGAAGCCAAGAAAAGGGCGTGCAAGGCAACCCGAGACCCAAGTCCTTCGGGGAGAGATCACAAACAATAAAAGCCCAACTCCATCACCATCGTCTGGGTCTCATGATAGTGACTCTGATAGCGATGCAAACACTGAGGGAAAGAAGGTTCGTCTTAAAGGGTTCAAGAAGGGCCTGCACAAGCTGGGCTCAATGTTCCACCGAGGTCCAAAGCAGCAAAGTTCCAAAGACGATCAAAAGGAAGCTCCTTGTTCACCTACCATTCCACACGTTAATATACCCCCAGTGGGGGAGAAGCGGACTTCAGTGAAGATTGTGGTGTCGGACAAATACGAGGAAAAGAGTCTAGAGCTGGGAGAAGGCAACTCCAGGATGGATGAGGTAGAAAGCCCGGGAAAAAGTAGCAGTGTTCAAACTCCTAAGAACCTCATGAGCAAGAGTTTTAAGAGCATGCTCAGTAGGAAGGATTCCAGCAGGCTCCAGGTATCAGGAGGCGAAGACATTGATGCTTCGGTGGATGGTCAACTAGTAATCCCTGGATCGCCGATAAACAGTATCCAAAGCACAGATAAAGATAATGTGAGGTCCAATGCTGCATAAGAGTATATATTCGTATGTGTTGTATACTGTATGGTGATAGAGTTTGTGAGTTATCAGTCAGGTAATAATCGTTGAGAGAGTTGTTTTGTATCATTGTTCTCTTTCTGTTTCTGTATTCCGTTGAATTTTGTTTTTCTTGTCATTGTATATGGTTGAAACGTCAAATTGAATAATTACTTTTAAAGTCCGTGCTCCTTGTCTATTTTTTAATATTGTCTCCAAATTTCTCGATGGGAACGTCAAGGAAAAAGTATAGGATTTAGCAATCAAACTGTAGTGATAGTTTTAAATGAACTATATTTTCACTATAACCAGAGGAAAACTACAATCCTTTGAAGGGGAATTATCATAATGCACCTCAGAGTTTAGGAAATTTTTTTATTTTATTTTTTAAATTTTATTAAAGTCAAAAGCTATTTATTAAAGTGATCCTTTTTTTAAGATTAAGATATTTATTTTATTACTCTAATTTATTTATCTATTAACGGAAGATATATTTTGATAGTAAACTGAAAAACGTTAATTTTTTTAGTATTAACAAAACATGGATAATTTTTATTTTAAAAAAAGTATTAAGCTTTAAAGGAAGGGTGTTTAAAAAATTATCCTAATGGTCACTTGAGCATCTAAATGACTATTTGGCGGCTTTAACGAAAGAAAATGAGCGTAGAAGAAACATGCGTCGCATTATTTTCTCGGAATGAATGCCCCTCGTAACCTGTGGCAGATGACACTCAAAGTTCATAAACAACAAAATATTTCTTAGTAAAGAAGGTGAATCTTCAGCATTAGCTAATATTTAATCGCTTGTCTTTAAAAGAACATTTATAGTTACACGTCAAAATTCCTTTCATCCAGCATGACTTTTTTTCTTCACAAAATTGAATCACAAAAACAATCTGGTAAAGCAGTACCCCTTCCCATCACAAAATCTTCCCTATGAGATTTCCATAAAGCATCAGCCAGCTCCACACCTTTCAGCCCACTTGACGTAAAGTTTGCAAAATCCCTCCTGCTCAGAACCAATGTTCTATGATGCTCATTCACTGCTCTCATTGCCGTTACCATCTTGTCCATGTTTCCAAAATAAGTCGCTATATATGCGTCACTGTTAATCGAAACATAGTAATCTAATGCGGCTTTAGTGTTGCCATGCATGGTGAGAAAATCTTCTGTTTTCAAGAGAGATGATTTAGTATGTGTGTTAGTATAGACAGATGTGAAGCCTTCCGTCTCCATAAGACCATCACCAGCTGCTAAATAGATTGAAGTATTGGAAGCGATTTTAAGAGATTGGAGGATAAAGGCTGTTTCTTTCGGTGTCAGAGGGCATTTCCCACGATTCCTCCAAGCGCGTGCAGCATCACCATTCCATTGTTTTCTGTCGCCGCGTGCAGATTCAATAGAGTTCATGGATGCCAAGGAGAGTCCAGAATATTCACATTGGCTGTAGGCCACCATATCGGGTTCAAATCTGAGATGTAGAGAAAGGAAAGGTTTTGGTATCAATTTGAAAAGTTCAGAACCTTTTATCTCCATGGCCTTATTGAGACGCAGTGCTCTATAACACCCGTGACAAAGGGCAGCCTTAGCATATAGTGGATACCTAAACCAAAGAAAAATCATTAGGATTATCATTTGTTAACGATAGTTTTTTTTTTCTATGTAAGAAAAGAAACAATTGGAGTAATCTGTGATCATTGTTAAATCAAATAAAAATTAACCGGATTTAAAATAATTCTATTGTCTGTGAACAGCTATTCAAAAAAATTGTAGAATTAAGAGATTCACGTCTACAATAGTAAATATAATATATGCTAGTTGGAATTAGTATATCTAGATTAAAAGAATCATTTAGAAGCTAAAAGATTTTAGCTACAGCAATCTCTATTTTGATGGGTATGTCGTTCCAAGAAAGATTAATTTACTGAATTTAGTGTATGAATATGAATTATGATCACTCAAGTGTCACAAAAGCTCGTAATCATGCAATGATTTACAAGATAACTAAGGCATGCAAAGGCAGTTGTTTCTTTACAATATCATGAAGGATAACAGCTACAGATGCTAAACCAAATCATTCTGATAACCAACAGTAAATTAAATAAAAAGTTCAGTTAATTTGCAAAGCTTACAGGTGACTATCAATTCTCTTTTCAAGGTATTTAACATTCTTTTCAATTATCATCAATATTAAAAACGAAAACAAGTAGCATGATTTTACATATCGAAGCAACAACAAAATGTAAGTATATAGCTACTACAAATGAAAAGAGTTGTCGTGACCAGATATAAACATTTGTAAGAAATTGGAAGTTTCCAAGTTGTTCATCAGGACACTATAGACAAAGGGCTTGGATTTAGAAACAACAGATTAACTGTTAAGATGCTGGAAAAGATCATTTTCCATGAATAAATGGATATTATTGATTTTGCGACAAGAGTTCTGGAGTATCAAATGAAAGAGAAAATAGGTGCCATAGCACAAGAAGATTCTCCAGTCCAGATTTAACAACATGACGCCTCTAGTTAATTTCTCGTATATAGAACAGTTTGCTTCTCCATTTAGCAGAAGATAGTATTTAATTAATCTAACAAATCTCTTATTATCTTCATTCATATCAATAATTGCATGATTATGCAATTAATAACATAGGATTCTAGTATCACAGCAACCCTCAAAAACACTTCATCTACAGGAACCTTAATATCAACTAATATGGGAACAACTGAAAAAAAATTAGTGCCTTGTTATTGTAGGAAAGAATTAGTTTCTTTTCTTTGCAAAAGACATAGCTAATTGGGTTAAGTTGTATAATTCTGCCATGTTTATGTGCACATCACAAGAAGCAAAAGAATTATATTTTTTTATTAATTTATATTTGATTTTTAGTATCAACATGGTAAGCATCATTTTAAATGTTTAGTACGGTAACAAATTTGTCTTATGATAGAGATGGACAGAGCGGAACTTTGCTGATCCTAGAACAATAGTTAATGGTTTTTGAAGAATACCTGTCTCTTCTCTGACTCATAGCTGGTGTTAAAGATATATAACGATGTTCCAGCAACGCAGGGAGCACTGCCTCAACATAATCAAACTGCCCTTTTCGCTTGCGGCAATCCACCCTGAAAGGTTCTGTTGAAGCAAACCCTTCAGGCAACTCTTTCACAACCTCGACAAAACCTTGAGTTTGTTGAATAAAGTAGTCTACATCAAACACATCGGCGAATCCACTGATTGAGATCAAGATTTTCAATCAGCAATAATTGGCTAACGATCATTCAACACTACTCTTTCAGCATTCCCACAATCATACCTCGACTCATTCCAGTAAGCGGCCACCTCAAACTTTGGCAATACCAGAGTAGCATTTAGGATTCGAGCTATGCCGATCCCGTCGCAGAACTGAAATTGGGAATAAAGCAACGACATTTTCATCGCCATGAAGAAAATCAAGGAAAGACGAGGAAAATAAAATAAATCACATATATTTTACAGATAGATTGAATCGCACTCACGTCGCGTCTCATCTGATTAAGGCCGCCATAGCAATCCACCCGGATGTACCCGTTGGTCTTCGCGGGCAGGGCTGCAGCATAAGAATCTTAACCCCGCTACGATAAAAAAAAAATACAGTTTGAGCAGATCTCATCAATAAGAATCTTAACCCTAACCCTAATGATGGACCGAGACTGAAAGAGGGGCAGACCAGCTAAAGGTGCGCTCTTCCACCTATTGCACGGCTTCCAATCCACGACCCTTCGCGCGCTCCAGATATCGGCCTCCTCCGGCGAGAAGGACCTGCTGAGAAGCAGGATAAGATGAGATGTGACGGATCATGGGAGGGAGAGAGAGAGAGAGAGAGAGAGAGATAGTACTCACTCGAAAGGATTAGGAGCGGTGGCAGAGAAGAGGAAGGCGGCGAGGAGGAGAATAGGAGGGAGTAGGAGGAAGGAAAGCAGGAGGCGGCGGAGGAGTGGATGCACTCGGTGGCGCCACGAGGCCGACGACATCACGATCGCCGAAGATGGTTCCTGTTGTCGTGTTACTGGCGACAACAACACGGGAATCTGAAGTTATTTCTGCTTGTTCAGGAAAACAAAGATGTAAATTAGTGATCTTTCTGGGCCTTTTTAAAAAACAAACCCCCTAAATATTATTATTTTTTCGAAAAAAAAAAATCGCGTTATTATTTTAAAGATATTTGAGATAGTTTACAAAAGATTTTTCCTGGTGTTGGAACACGCTGCGCGTTATCCTCCTGCTCACCGCCGCCGTCCTCGCCAAATGCTCCGTTCTCACACCCTCCTCGCCCACTTCGTCCCCTTCGCTTCCTCCTCCCACTGCTTGTCGCTTCCTCCTATCTTCCTCCTTCACCGCACCGCCTCCAGCGGTTCCAGTTTCCCCCGCGCTTCCGGCAGCAGGCCGGTCCCCTTAGCCGCGCTCCGACCATTGCTTGCCGATCTTCCTGAAACTGATGGTTCGCCGGAGGATGCAATAGGTGTCGAGGACGGTCCCGTAGAGCTCCCTTCCTCCACCAGGTCCTCCATATTCGCAGTCGACGATAACCCTACCGCTCTCCAGGTCTCCACCAGCGTGCTCCTCACCGGCGCCATCTCCGTCTTCTTGTTTCGTTCCCTGCGCCGCCGCGCCAAAAGAGCCAAAGAATTGGTATCCTTCTCTCTGTTTCTCTCTCTCTCTCTCTCTTCATTTTCCTGCCCAGATTTTAGAAACTCGCTGTCGAACAGAGATTGAGATCGAGCGGAGTGGAGAAGCCGAAAACCCTAAAGGATGAAGCTTTGGAGAGCTTGAAGGTGATTGGCGCATCGCCATTAGAGGCAGGAAAACAACCCTCCCCAGTGCAGGCATTGCTAGGCGGTATTGCGGCTGGGGTCATCGCCCTCATACTCTACAAGTTCACAGCCACAATAGAGGCTGCTCTCAATCGTCAGGCCATTTCTGATAATTTTTCGGTTAGTATCCATTGGCAATTGTTTTTGCTCTATTATTTTTGATCTCTCAACTTGAGTATCATCTGTGACCGTAAACATGCTTGTTCAAATTAAGAAGATGTTATAGCCAATTAAAAGTAAACCTGCACAGTCCTGTCCCCATTGCCGAGCTGTTTCTGGTTTGTTTGAAACTGCCTACATATAGTCGATCTGCAGTTCCGAGGTGAACCGCATATACTAAAGAACAAAGAACATGCTAAGATCCTCAAGAAGTTGTTAAACGAGCTCTTTTTAGCTGATGTGTCGTTGGCATACGTCAAATTGTTTGAGGCCCATGATGGTATACTGAGGTTTGGACTTTTAGTAGGGTGGAACTTCTCTTATTATTCCGATCTGATACAAGTGATTACTTTTAGTTACAGTTAGTGAATTTTGTGAAGGCAGAAACGCTTTTCTCATGATGCATTACTGATCATTTTATAAGCCAAAGAATGAGTGTAAAAAAAAAATGCTCTAAAGAGTATTGAATCGTTCAAGGCTCACCGAGACTTCTCTATTTCTCGAGTTTCAAATTGTTTAAGGTTTGATGGGTCTTGAAATTCAGAGTGCTCTAGTTCTGAGACAAAAAGTTGTTGCATTTTAGGAGAGAGATTGTCGATAACCAAAAGAAACATCACGAAGCTTAAAGTGAGAGTCTAACTTTTAGACTCAACCTTGCGACCAATTCTGATGATATTGATGGCTAATTTGCCTGGAGGGGGGTGTCTTGACCATTCGAAGATTTGGTCGACCTTTTGAGGAGTTGCGATCCAAGTTGTCAACCAGTCATTTCACTGTCGAGCTATTGATGACTCAACGAGTTTACCATCCGAGTAGGTAAAGCTCTAACAACATAATAATAATACACTAGAAGAAATTGGAGACTTGGAGTAGGTAATAACTACAGATGCCTTGCAGAATTCAAACTGAGTAAAGTGCTATGGTCCTCAAAAGATAAAGCCCAGATCCTTGTGGGAGTAGATTAATTGTTCCGATGAAAAGAATGATAGGAAGGAGAGAGAAGAAGCGGGGAAAAAAGAGATTTTGAAATAATTAAAAATGTTGATCGAGTGCCGAGTCATTTTTTCATCATTGACTCATGTAATAGATTGCTACACATAAATGCATACGCAACGCACCTTACTGCAACAACAAAAAATTAATATATAACATATTATATGTATAAAAGTCAAGCTAGCATTTTATGAATCCTCTTACTTTTTATCCTTCATTGTTTTCTGCTATTTGTTATCCTGTGAAAATATTGAATCTCTTTTTAGATTGTTGATCTGTAAGCATATATACACTGTTTTGAGCGTCTCGTGAAAGAAGTTCATTTATGTAACTTAAGGTACTAGTTTTTAGTCTTCCAAAAGAAAATGCAGTCCATGGTATTTTTCTTTTTTCTAGCCATTGAAAGAATGCTTCTCAGAAAGTTTTATGTTTTCTGGAAGATGATTTACTACGAAATGTATATTTTTTTCCCTAATACAACTTCATTACAATGTTGTTCAGGTCCGTCAGATAACCATCACAATAAGGTATGCCTCTTTTTCCTTGTGCGGTTTCTTACTTTGTCATCTCTCTGTGGGCACTTGCAAAGATCTGAGCTGTGTTAAAAACATTTCTCAGGACCATTGTCAATGGGCTTTGCTATCTCGCAACGTTTGTTTTTGGTGCCAATTCTGTCGGCTTGATACTCTACGCCGGACAGTTAGCTCTTGGTTCCTTTGGTGAAAGTTCCAATACGCCAACTGCTGTAAAGGATGATTCTCAACCGAGCGAAATGGCTCCAGTAGAGAACACTGCTAATGCTATGGAATCCAGTACACATGAAGTGCCACAGAATTCAGACGAAACTAAATCACCATAAAAAAGAATCAATGCTTAATTGTAAAAAAAAATTCGATAATTTCATGTGTTTGTACGTGTAAGTTAGTCATGAATTTCCATGTTTTTTTTGCATTTAATGGATGCTTTACATTTTGAGCTCCGTGGGAACTGCAGTGCAAGATTCAAAAAATTAAAAGGATAAATCCATTTTATTCCTGTTGTAAAACTAAAATGTTTTAACTAGTCAAATAATTTTCTTTATTGTATTCGTTCGGTTAATCTAAATTGACTGGTCAACATCACTAGGCATTTGATGCTGATTAAATAATCAATTTGATAAATATATACTGGCGATCCTCAATTATTGTATTAATTATAATAGTTTTTTTTTTCTCTCCGCCATTCTAAGTTCTTTTGGAGCTATCAAATAAACACAAAATTCCTCTGAAAAAATTTGGTAAACAAAAAAAATACTATCCTAATTATTATATTTATAGGGAAACAAAGGCACTTGCGTTTGCCGGGAGTCGAACCCAGGTCTATTGCTTGGAAGGCAATTATCCTAACCGTTGGACTACAAACGCTCCGGTGGATGACGTAAAATTAAACAAAACTTATTTTTAGTAATAACAATTTCAAGATTGGAGTTAAAAGGAGATTATTAATTACATTTCAGATTAATTAATTAGCTTTATATTTATCCACGTAATATTCTCCCATTCCAAAACTATATTACTTCGATACGTGTATGTATATAGTGAGAAAAAAAAACTTTCCAAATTACATTTCTGTGGAATATAAGTGGATAGGATAAAGTCTTGTAACGCACACTGAGGAGTTATTATAGAAACTTTGTTTTCTACTTCATAAATGCTCAGTTTGCCATTTGGACACTCCTCCAATCTCGATCTGAAACCAAAAACTCCAAGTGAATCACGAGGCTAAAGTGACAAGGAGGAAGGTGGATTCAACTAATTAAACCCAAAATAAGAGCTTAAATCGATTGGCTTATTGTAATAAGTCCTGATATAAGACCATTGGTCTACCGCCTGAGCTAACTCGGATAATAAAATCAGTGGCGACGCAGATGGCAGCTATTTACGGACATGGTGCCAAACGAGGGAAGGGAGACAGAGACAGAGGAGTTGGTCGCTCAGCTAGTCCCCACCATGCAGAATGCGGCAGCGCTACGCTTCAATTTCGAACCCTCGAACAAAGTGCCACGCTCTTTTCTTCGTCCATATCCACCTCCATCTCCTCTCCCTCTGACTCACTCGACTTACCTGATTATATATTTGGCTGCCCTTTCAATCTCTCTTCCCCAGCAAACCGCGGGACCTCGCCCCATTTCACAACTTAATCATGGTTTCTGCCGACGCCATTCGCACAGCAGTTGGAATTCTCGGTACTGCCTCAGCAGTATGTATATACTGCATGCAATCTATTTGATTTAATCGCACATTTTAATCTCTCTCTCTCTTTTATTATTATGTTTCCAGGGAATGCAATTTCACTGGGCCTCTTCCTGTCTCCACTGTAAGCATCTAGTTTATGTGCACAAATTTTTATCCATTTTTAATGTGTGGATGGATGTATTAGGCCAACATTTATAAGAATATGCAAGAAGGGGTCCGTGGAGGAGTTCTCGGCGGTGCCGTACGTCGCGACTCTGCTGAACTGCATGATGTGGGTGGTGTACGGGCTGCCGGCCGTGCACCCCCACAGCACGCTGGTGCTCACCATCAACGGCTCCGGTATGGCCATCGAGGTCGCCTACGTCCTCCTCTTCCTAATCTACTCCCGGAGCGGCAATCAGCGAGCGAGGGTGGCTGCAATGCTGGCGACCGAAACTGCCTTCGTCACTGCTGTCGCCTTGGTGGTTCTCACCGCGGTGCACACCCACGAGCGCCGCTCGATGGTCGTCGGCGTCCTCTGCGTCGTCTTCGGCGCCATGATGTACGCCGCTCCCTTATCCGTCATGGTAAGTAAATATACATAATTAATTAAGATTGAAATAATTTGGGAATGCGGTTGGCGAAATTACTTAATGAATTAACTTTTTTTTTTTTTTTTGCTTATGTGGTAGAAAATGGTGATAGAGACGAAGAGTGTTGAGTACATGCCTCTAACTTTGTCGCTTGCGTCGTTCTTCAATGGACTTTGCTGGACTGCTTACGCTCTCATCCGCTTTGACCTTTACATCACTGTGAGTATTCATTCGTTCCTTAAATATGTATGCGAAAACTTAGTTGGTTAATATAAGTGAGGTCGATTTGTTTCGTATAAAATGTTTATTAACGCAAAATTATACATATTGATGATATTTACACATGGAGTGGTCCTAATAATGTCGCCGATCACATGCGATGTTTGGAGAGTGAGAGATGGGCAGCCTACCAAACTGGCAATCGTGCAGCTGCCCAATTCACTCTCTCTCTCTCTCTCTCTCTCTCTCTCTCTCTCTCTTATTTTTCACCCTGTGAAAGAAACAAAACATGGGCAGCTTCAGAGTTGCTCTTCCTTCTGATACAAAATAAAATCTAGCCCCGTGATCCATTCCATCATCTGCTACCGCAGAGTGACGCCGACTCATCGCCTTCATTTGGCCTATTTTGCATGCAGATTCCCAACGCGCTCGGCATGGTGTTCGCAGTGGCGCAGCTGGTGCTCTACGCCGTCTACTACAGCTCCACGCAGCGGCAGATCGCCGACCGAAGGCGGAAGGCGGTGGAGACGGAGGCGGATGCAGAGATGGCGGTGGTCAAGGCCGTCGACGCTAACAACGACAAGCGCGGAGGCGGCGCCGCCAAATGACATGGGAAGAAGAGTTCGAATAATAGGTGTATTGTGTTTTCATTTAATCTACATTAATTTCCGTGGTAAAATAATGAACTCGATGTGTAACT
>JBAMHZ010188406.1:0-14655 GCA_037177395.1 Alpinia galanga | reverse complement strand
AATAAGTCAGGTATAGATAAAAGTTCAAATTTGATGACATGATCTCATTTCAAAGTTATTTTTGGGTCCTAAAACGCGTATAACATGTAATTATTGTAGTTTAAGTTATTTTTTTATAATGAAAATTATAATGGAAATGAATTATTAGGTGATTTAAACGCATGATGCATTGAACATTTCAGCGTCTTTATAACTTTATATTAAATCCATTGAAACAATAAAGCATTTGGACCTAAAAAAAAAAATGTGGAACCGTTATATTAACAGTCCTTCATCGCTGTCCCTACATATGGAGGAGAATAAATCATGATATCAGATGGTCAACACAGAAATACAGAATCATCGAACTCTAGAAATACATATGATCATCTAATTATGGACTCGGTGGAATAAGACTACTTGGTATATAGATAATGACAATAAAGTATCAACACAAAGTAGTACATATGACTATTCATATTGAGAAAAAAAATTAAAAAAAAAAAACCCTGCGTTCATCATACACAATAATGTCAATTCTTGGAAGATGCTAAGGTGATAACAAATCAACGAAGGAAATAACAGACAGAAAAGTATTGCTTGTGATAGGAATCTCAAACCACAATCCACAAGTGTTTCTGCAGTACTAAGCTATACAATGAGACAAGTAGTAGCACCATGTTCGACAACAACTTGTATGAGGGAGGAAATTGCTGTATCAATCCTATTCCTCCCTAACACTAACCCGCGAAACGAAGCTGTACATGACCCATCTCCTGATCGCACGAAGCCTCCCTAACACTAAACCCTGGCCGAGGCGAGATCGGAGGAACACAGGCCGATCTAAACGGCAACGACGCGGCGACAGAGAGAGAGAAACGAAGTGAAACAAAAGCGATAGATACTGCGATTGGTATTACAAGTACTGTCGTGAAAATTCTGGAATGTTCAAGGGAGCAAATTAAAAAAAACGTTGGTTTGGGCAAAAGATAATTAATGAACTACGTAAACAACACACCGTTCCAAATTCTCAAAGCACAAGCATCGAGCGATGAGTGCACTGCACTGAGAATTGGAACCGAGCAGGCAGTCCATTTGCCCTTGTGATTGGAAGGGAACAAGGAAACAATTCATACAAAAGATAAGAAGAAAATTTAACATCGAATACGAGAAAATAAAAACATAGTTCGAATAATAAGGTGATCTGGCTCATGCAGTAGTGTCAATCGGTGGCAGAAGTATGATCTCCACATTGTCATGGACACCCTGAAGCAGAAGCTCGCCGTCGTACTTGACGACCTTCCTCTTCTTTGCAGCGCGAAGGGTTCCGACCAGCGCTTCGAATATGTTGGCACATCTATCGTCGTTGAACAGGACCCCAAACTTTACCTGCAACATTCAAGGAGGTCAGTGTTTTGATCAAAGGAAAAGGGAAAACAAAACAATCTCTGTTAATATCTACAAGGGAAGCTCCCAGGGCTAATCCAAACAGCTAGTGCAGCCGTATTAAGGTTTGAAAGAGTAAGAGGTCAATTTTTGGAATTCACCGCAAGACTACCGATGACTCCGTATTCCTGCGCTGGCCACCTGACATCCTGATTTACTCCTCTCCACACGTAAGGACAGCGATGGAAGACAACTAATATAGCGGTTCCACATTTTTTTTACAAGGGAGATTTATGTAATTCCATAATAAGTACAATTATACAAAATATCATTTGGAGTTCAATGTAGCCAACAACCGTTTTAGGCATAACCATTGACATAATTATACATTTTATATTTCATCTAACTCCATTGAATCATCGCAAAGAAGCTCTTGTGACAACTCTAAGTCACTGGTATTAGGTTTGCCATATATGAATGTTCTACGTACAACTGTTCCTGGCCTTGCTTGAGAACAATTACTACTACAGGTTTGATCACAATTTCATTGGCTATATCATTCTTAAAGAGATGGAGCAAGTAGCCTTCTGAAAAACAAAATCAAGTTTTTATATATCAAAAAGCAATGCTCAATAGCTATATAAGTGCCAATTATGCATTTAAACTGTGGCAAATGATGAATCAAATATTGCCACATTTTTCATACATTAACAGTGGACTCAATTGGCCCCTATGGATGTGGTGTAGTGATAAAATATTTAGAGGAACAATAAAAAGATTAGGGTTCAAATCCTAAATGGGATAATATCATGGAGATCGATTTATGAGTATGCTCCAGATTTACTTAAATAATAATAATAAAAAAAAAGACTCAATTGGATTGGCATAACTAAACAATGATGTTGCATTGTCATCCGTAAGTATTGATGTCGGTCTTTAATACTTTAAGATATGCAAAAACTTATAACTTAATCATTGACATAAAAATAGATTCTTGTCATGATAACTATTTTACCTGTAACGTTTATATTGGTCTAAATTTCCCTAATTGATAAAATCAATATACACTTTAAATTTTAAACAATATTAGTATTTGTTTAAGTATTTCAATGAATTGAAATATTTGATGCCTATATATTTAGAGGTTATGCCTACGAAAATAACCAAGCTAATATTATGTGAGAAATCATATAAATTGAGAATTTTGAATATTTTAAAGTAGTTTTAATTGAAATTTATAATGCTTAGATTAAAAAAAAAGATTAAATTTAAATCAACAACTTTAGATGCAAGGTCAAGTATTTCAATAAAATAAAATATTTGATACCATGTATGTGTGTGTGTGTGTATACAGAGGTTATGCCTAAGAAGATAACCAAGCTAAAATTATGTGAGAAATCATATATGAAGAATTTTTTAAAGTAATTTTAATTGAAATCTATATTGCTTAGAATAAAAAAGACCAATCAAATCTAAATCAACAAATTTAGATGCAGGGTCAATTCTGCATCATTAATGTTGTATTAATTAGAAAATAAAAATGACAATTATTATTAGGAATCACCAATGTAATTACCATCAAATAAATGTACTTAAAGAATTTCTATGGCAGCCCTCTTTTAAGTCATCGATAAAAAAAAAAGGACAGCTCTTAGCACGAAGCTCCCACCATGCAGGGTTCCGGGAAAGGATTCATTGTACGTAGTCTTACCTTGCTTTTTTTTGCAAGAGGTTGTTTCCAAAAATTGAACCCATGATCTCTAGGTCACAAAGCAGCAACTTTACCATTGCGCCAAGGCTCCCCTTCTAAAATAGGTGCAACACGAGGACTTTCCAGGGGGTCACCCATCCTAATACTGCTCTTGCCCAAGCACGCTTAAATTCGAAGTTCTGATGGGATCTAGTGCATTAGTCCTAGTATGATTTTAAGTCATCGGATCAAGATAATTAAATGCAAATTCATATGAACCATTGATCGATTAGTGGTCCAGATTGATCTATGCTTTGTTTCGATGACTTGAAAGAAGACCTGTAGACCCCTTTGTGCAAGTTATATTCCTTCTTTTTATCCCTATGTTGTTGCATACTTGCATGTCCCTTTTCCTTCACACATAATCACTCTTCCTCTTCTTCCCAAGCCTGCAAGAAAAAATTTCTTTGTTTCTCTTCGTACCATCCTCCATCCACCTCCAATTATCAAAAAATGCATATCCTCTCCTATCATTCTTTTCCCAAAAAAAATAAAAAATATCACTGTCCTTCCCTTGCTCTGTTGTTCTTGCGGGCAGCCCACTTATATAGGCAAATTTCCTTACTGACAACCCTAAGGTTAGCAAATTTCCAACAGAAGCACCTAGTTTCATTTATCTACATTCACACACTTACTCTCACCTTTTCTATTTTACATGCCTAAATTACCATTAATTGTCACAAATTTTTATTTTTTCCCTTTAAATTTTTAAAAAGTTGAAACAAAATCATTTTAGATAAATAAGGGTGCTACACTGGATCTGTAAAATAAAGATCCAACTATCCAAGCATATTGGTTGGAATGAATTATTTGGATCATCATTTTAATCAAAACACCTTGCTAGAGCATAAGAACACATTGATGATCTTACCACTCTATGTCCATCAAATTTTGTGGCAGCACCAAGCATATTGGTTGTCTTACCTCACAATCTGACATTCCTACGTCTATCAAAGCGATTTAACCTAAATCAACTTGATGACTCAAAACTCACCTCAAATTTTAAAAAAGATTTCAGTTACACCACACTCTTATGAATCTAATGATATCTTTATTGGTCAACAATGATAAAATTCTAGCCCTAAAGAAATTAGAAACAAAAAACCATGACACCAACTGGGCAGCTAGCTTGCTTGTGAACATTTGATTCATTTATAGCCCTAAATAGCCCAAACCCTCTTGAAAAAAATACCAAAACCATTTGCATCTTGTCCCTCTCCACCCTTTCATCAATTATCCAAAAACAATCTTATCATCACACTAGTTTCTCCCAAAAAAGTTCTAATCCACTTTTCCCCTAAAAAAGACTCATTCTTCAGTCCAACATACAAAAAAAAAATCTTTCTTCAATTCACAAACAGAAGATTCGAACAAGGATACAGTGTACCTGATCCTTGGTGATGATAAGAATGACCCTCATATCCCAGGCATCTCTTAAGTTTCGCTTCTCTTCCCCACTAGAAAGGCCTTGAATTTTACAATAAGAACAATCAAACAATCAACCGCAAAGCCAAACCATAGATAGGATTCGATTAATATTCCTCTTGGCTATTGGTCCCGGTGGAATATCTTGTACCAGCACCAATGGCAAAAGTGTTTATCCCATATCATCGACCCGAACTATTCAACTTCCATATCACCAAGTGCAGCCCAGAAACCCTCAAAAACTTATATAGCATTGAATGCAGCAAAAAAAAAAAAACCCTAAAACCTTATTTCAAAAATCATGTCTTCATAATTGCTACGGTGCAGACAAGTCCAATTTCAGTAATTGCCTCAATATATTGAAGAACAAAGTAATTTCAAGGCATGCAGCATAACAATGAATCAAGTCATTTCGCTAAAAAAATCTACATGGAAATAGCTCTAGTCTTTTCGCCTAATTAACAAGCACGACAGTAAATCCCAGATCCGTGAGATTTTAGCTACACAGACAATGTAAAAAGGCAATCGGAAAGGAAAACGCCCAACGACAAATTGATTCCAACTAATCAGAACCGAAATTCGATGAGAAGAGAACAAAACCAAAAAAAAAAGGAAATTACCTTATAGGAGCCATCGGCCTGTGGCTGACCAAGTCGTTGTATCTCTTCCTTGAGCCGCACCACTTCTTCCTCCACATTCAACGCCATTCCCTCCCCTTCTCGTTCTTCTGAAACCTCGGCCAGGGACTCACCCTTCTACTCTTATCATCGACCGCCAGGATCCGGATCAACTATCAGGGACGAGACAGGAAGATCGCTGATTGATAGTTGGCCGGTGTCTCGTCCAAACCAAGACCCAGAGTATCTCGGGGTCTGGCTTCCGGATCTACAATCTTGGCCAGACACCGAGCAGGAAATTCTCTCTTTCTATTGGGCAGATACAAGTTGGAAATGCTGCCTTTCTATTGGTCACGAAATGTTATTTTCATTTTACCCCCTTTATGAATTGCAGAAAAGCCAATAACAAGACTTATATAGTGCGAGGTAGTAAAATAATAGGAGTCATTATGAAAATGTTGTTAATATATGGGGAAAAATATAATTCTTTTCCATTCGATCAGCTGCGTTCCGAACGAACACTTGTTCCGTTCCCTGCCTCAACGATGGATCGCCCGATCGAACGCTTGTTCCATCCCTTCTCCCTCTCTCTTCCTCCAGAATGGATCGTCTGATCGATCGCCATAGTCGGAGTCGAGCTGTTTGCGATTGGCATTGCCTCCTCAAGTGCTTCCGCTCGGATGTGATTCCCCATGGACTCCTTCGCCCGGGCGAAGACGGTGCGGCTTCGGAGCTACCAGGAGAAGTATCTTGCAGCGGAGGATGATGGGGAGCACGTCTCCCAGAAACGCGATAGCTCCGGCCTCTCCACCCTGTGGGCGGTCGAGCGCGTCGACGACGGCCCCCACGGCATCCGCCTACGAAGCTCCCTGTGCGGCCGCTACCTCACCGCCACCGACGAGTACTTTCTCCTTGGTGTCACCGGAAAGAAGGTCCGCCTAACACTTCCTCCCCAACTCGATTCCTCCCTCGAGTGGGAGCCCCTCCGCGACGGCGCCCAGATCAAGCTCAAGAACCGCTACGGAAACTACCTCCGCGGTAATCGCGGCCCCCCGCCCTGGCGCAACTCTGTCACTCACGACGTCCCCCATCTTCACAATGACTGGATTCTGTGGAGCCTGGAGATCGCTGAGCCCCTTCCGACGGAGACGGCATCCCCGACATCGTCCAACGCCGAGGTAGGCCTCTGAATCATTAGTTTTTTATTGCGATTGTCATGTTATTTCCGTATACGTTGTTCGAAATGAGATAATTTTGGATTTCGATTTTTGAATATCGATCGATGCGGAGCGCCCTCTTTTTTTCTTTATCTTTTCCCGCTATCGAATTGTTGGATTCCTCTGCAATCAGCGCGATTTGCGATCTAGCTTCGCAAAAATGCTCCGTTATGTTATTTGATCAATGGTGTCATTTCCATGAGGAAATCGATCTTCTCACAGCTTTCCCAACCTGTTCCACTTTGATGACGTATAGTATACTTTATGTTGCTGGCCGAGAGACTCTAGAATCAAGAATGAAATCGATCCCATGCGTCCGAGAAGAATGAGCTGTAGATACTCTCATAAAGTTGCTGGCTGAGAGCCAGCGTAGGAAATCAGAGTTGAATCTGTTCTCTTTCTCTTCTCTTCTCTTCTCTGCATCTCTTTATATAGAATAATCAGTTAGGATACTTTGACAATAATATAGAATAGCAGAGAATAAAGAACATTATATATCCATTAATATAATCCTCGCGAAGAGACATACCTCCATAAATACTACAAGCAAATAGCTACTGGGAGGCAATACCTCATAAATGCTCATAAATGATAGGTATAATAAATACCTTTTACTATCGGATACCACATAAAACATGGAGATAAGGGGCATCTTGAACTGAATATAAACAATTAGGACGTGCTTCTAACCGAGACATGAAGATATTTATCGAGAGGTCTCCTGTCGAGACATAGAAGTCAAGAGGTCTCCTATTGAGACATAGATAAATCCACCAAAGCCGAGCCCTTTCACGACCTAGTTCATCTAGCACTGAAACGTGAATAATTCTGATGCGTACCCCTTTAAATTCTAAACGGTGACTTGCGGCCATTGCATGGCCAAAAGCATTTTCCTTTTCAATTTCTCCTTTTTCATTATGTGAATTGTCATATCCTTTTATTTCTGCATTGCTCCGACACCTCAGGAGCCTAAATGAACACACAGATTAAACGAAAAACAGGAGAGAAAAAAAAATGGCATCTATTTCGATGCCGATTTGAACACGGAGTATTCATGTTATGTTCTTATCTTGCTATTGTAGAATCAAGTCAGCAGAACTGATGATGCTTAATTTTTGAAATCATAGATTTTGCATGTTCTGATATGGGATAATTACTAAAATTTAGCATGAAGTTTTAATGTTTTAACAAATTTAACATGAATTTTTAATTATAACAAATTCCTACACATGCACTCAACTTTATAACAATTCTGACACGCTATTATTAGAATATCATATTGTGCTAGATTTCTTAAAGTATTAAAAGTTTAGTCTTAATCTAACAATTAACTATCTGATATTTACTTTTAAATGGACATGGAATGTGCTGTGGCACTCATTTTAGTTCATGTGTTTTCAGTTTTGGTTCCAACGAGCTTGCTCAACTGTTTCTTTCATATTATCTGTTCTAGTTTGTGTGGGACTGGGAGCTTTGTCCAGTGGCATTGCACCATAGTTGAATCTCTCAACACATGAAATGGTTTTTTTTTTTTTTCGCTCGTGCAGTCATTTTCTTCATCTTCTAGCTCTCTGCACAAGATTGAAGACCGGAGCATCTTTTATGCTGTTGCAGATGACAAGGGAAATGTGGATGATAGTGTTGAATGGCCTGCCTTCACTTTTAATGGGACAAGTGTACCAGAGTTGACTGAGAAACTGAAAGAGGAAACTCGCCTTGCTGACATAGTGGTTTGCACCAGGAATCCACTGAACCATCAACTTATCCCTCTTCTTCTGCACTTGCCACCAAACAATGCAACAATGCGTCTTGTGGTCGTCGAAGCCAATTCGAGAGGTGAGCCTTCCTTCCAATGGTGCCCTAACTTTTTTGCTCAGATAATGATGTGGATCCGGGTGGAATTTCTTGACTTTTAGGTTTTACTGAAAAATGTGTCTTTTGCCTCACTGGATTCTCTTTTCAGTTCTAGATTGCATTTTGAATCATTTTGGCCAGAGATTTACTGAATATTGATATTGGCTCAACATTCACTTTTTTTTTTTTAAACTGTTTCAGCTAATTTTTTTCCTTTTTGATAGAAAATATATTCTGCTATCACTTTTCCGTGGCAAAGATGTTCAACCTTTAAAAGGAAGGATTTGGATACTGCTGATGTTGATTGTTGAGCAACCATTTCCTAGATCTCCCCATTCTAATTCATCTGCAAAACCAAATGAACACAATTTTCACCTCCTCTTGAGCAGTTATGGATCTTTTTGTCCATCAGTTTTCCAAATTATGCTCAAGTAATGAAATTTGCATAGTTGCCGGATGAGCCATCGACAATGACTACTTCAATTTTGTAGGATTTAATCTATTATTCATTCTCCCCTTGTCGACATGGGATCCTCTGTTTGTTGTACATAAGAGGTTTTTTTTTCCTCTTGTTTTTTTTTTTTTTGCTAGACTATTTCCTTTATTTCTTAGGTGTTTTATTTATGATCCATTCCTGCTGTGCTATGTTTGAAATGATTTCATTTCAGTGTCCGAGATGAAATGCAGCATTTAACCACTGTAGAGCACTTCAGTGGTAACAAATTTAGCCCACAGGGTTAATACAGATGATCAGCACAGTTTAAAAGAGTAAGATATCGATTTTTTAAATTCATATTTTACCGTAATAATATTATTTAAAAAAACAAAATTAACCCTAAACAGAATCATACAGCTTATAGTCTCTCAAATGTAGCCCAGAATCAAACAATTCAAACATAACAAGGACAAGAGAATGTGGGATGGAAAATGGGCTGCTTGTTTCATAAACATTTCCTAACAAAAGTTCAGCGGGGTTAGAAAAGCTTCTTGTTCTTTGTTCTCCAGCACCAATGATTGTTTTAATAATGAGGATTTACTCTTTGTAATTGTCACACATATCTAGCCTGTGGTTCTACTTGTTTTTCAGATTCAAGACCAGTAAACTGACCGATATCATGTACCGCTATTGCATGAAATGTACTGCTCAATCCGATAGCATACTCGTCCGACTGTGTTCCTCCACTTTTGAAATAATCAGCCATCTGCGAGATTATATACTTCATTAATGCGACATTATATGCCTATGATTTGTTCTAGTGGGTTCATGAACATTATCTAAGGATCGATCGACCACTTCTAGCCAACGAGTCTGATGGATTTCCAACTAAAATTATCATAAGCAATATTGAATTAACAAACAATGAATAGAGATCATACTGACATGATGGGCAAGAGCCATTCCACTTAATGCTGCAGCTTCGACACTTGACCCAAGTAGCCAGTCACCACAAATTCCTGCCCGACCTCTAGGATCGAAGATACAAGCAACTGCTGGAGTATTTGTTGGAAGGGCTGCACCCCTATTAAATTGAAGGCAAATATATAGTTATCATCCATGTATTTTGTACAATTGAAGCAACATTAGGAAAGGTAATGCAAACCATAATTGAACTCTAGCGTAAAAAGGCTTCTCGAGTGATCCTTTAGATAATCCAAGAGCTGATTCTACACCTTCAAGCATGTCATTTGTCACTTTCTCTGCCGTTGCATTTGGTATGTTTTCCTGTATATTCAGATAAATTTACATTGAGTAACCTGGCAACACCATGAACTGTGAAAAACGAAAGTAAGATAAGCTCATCAGGAATTTCGCAAGATACAATAGCATGATAGACTGACAAAGATCATTATCCATAACTAGACACTATAGCAACCTGTGGAACTTTATTTTGTTTCCCATAGGCAGCAGTGCTGAAAAAGGTCCAACAATGAGGTTTGCCACTTTCTAGTGGGAAGAGTTTGTTGGTGTTGTTGCCCATCCATGAAAGGGAATGAACACCTTTTACGAAAGCTCCATCAAAAGATCCAAAATTCCCAATTGTTGGGATTGGAAGAGGATCATCAAATGCAGCGAGAAGAGCCCAGATGGAACTTAGTTCTAGAGTCTGCAAACATCAAAATATGCATAAGGTTACAGCAACATCAAAAATAAGTTATCATTGTGCATCTTTATCTACAAAATTTCACAACACATGTTTTAAGAGAAACCTTCATCTGTTTAGTTAGTAAAGGTAAGCCTGAAGACGAAAGCAAGCGATTTGCACATTTTCCTGTTGCAGAAGGACATTGAAGATAATTAAAAAAACGATCAAAGACAGAAAACTTAGGAATAGAGAGAGAGAGTGTGTGTGTGTGTGTGTGTGAGAGAGAGAGAGAAGCTTCTGTTTCCAGAGATTCGAAAGTAGTGTTGATTGTCAGAGCATGGAAGGCTTACAAAAAACATATAAGTTTTCGAACAATCAGGGATACAGAAGAAACAGATCGGACACTAATCATTAAAAAAGTGCATCAATGATCCATTTGCCAAGGAATTAATGTTTGAACAAGCCTAAATTTATGGAACAAACATCTGCATGTTCTTGGAGAATTCTTTCTGAACCACTAGTCGATCTTAACATTCGGGAGGAAGATAGTGAACATGCAAATGGATGTGTACCATGAAAATCCAGTTCTTTTAGGAAATAGTCAAATTCTTCATCAAGAAAGGAATATGTAGAAGCTGCTATAAGAATCACCAAACTGATTGAACAAAGGTGCCCATACATAAAACATGTTCATCAAGATTCTAAGGAATATAATTACCATTATGTGCAATAACAATTGCATCAAATTGGCCATGATATTCATCTCTCTCAGTCAATCGCCACGTCCCATTAAATGGCTCTAGCTTGCTTACCCAACAAGGCCTCACAATATTGACCAATTTACTCTGCAGTTGGAGTTGAAATGCCACTTAGCAAGAGCAAAGAGCTCGAAGGTATACCACCCTAGCCAAAGAAAATAAATGATAACTTACGTTGGCTAAACGCAGTAGTATTGTATTGCTGTGTATAAAATTATATAGCATAAGATCCTTAAACACTTAATACAAGGTTCCCTAAGAAGACTACTGGTATTGAACTTTACAGCACTGTAGATTTTTTATATGAAGTAAACGAAAACATGGGACTTTTCCTTTGTCTAAAAATAATCAGTGTTAAAAAAAGTAATATTTCTAACACAAACCAATAAATAATGATGTTTCTTCAAATAAGTAGTAGTTCAAAGTAAATAGAAAGAATCTAACTCTAACCTTAGACATGATTGAATCCATCAGTGGACGCATTCCGTTAATTCCTACGAATCTTTTAGTTGTATAAGGTACAGGAGTATAATGTCCACCAGCTTCAAGTTCTACTAACAGTCCTTTCCATTCCTGAATCAAACCTTTCTCCAACCAACCATCAACTAGTTTCTGGAATCTAGAATCACTTACAGTAAAGAATTGAGCTGCATGATCAAAAACCAATGGCTTGGGACCGATAATCCTTGTTGCCATCCTTCCACCTAACCCATGCACACCCTACAGAGAACATAGACATAAGCATAGGATAGGCATTTCAAGTTAAGTGCATTTCCACTTGGAACAAAGATGATCCTAGGAGATTATTGTCTAAATGCATTTCCTTTGTCTATGTCAACAAGTAATGCAAAATACATTATCATTTTCAGAACAAATTTGAATCAAATAGCAATGACTCGAACTACTTTTTTACATTACACTATTTTGGAAAATTAACAACTTAACCAAAGATAGGATTTCTAGTTCTGGCAAGAAAAGGAGAGCAATGGATACTCAGTTTAAAGGTAGTAACCAAAATTCCATACTCAATTAAAAGTAACATATAAAGTCTTGTGGACAGCTATATTCATCCTACAATACCAAATAAAAAATTCAAAATAAGTAATCTTTTAGACCTTATAAAATTAAATTTGATACTTAAACTTCTTTCATGTCTATGTCACATCGAGGTAGTGCATAAAAAATGCAAAATTTCATCCAATTTATTGTAAACAATTAACTAAAAAATTCTGAAACATTTAAAAATTATTTGACTTATTAAATTTTCTATTGAGCCATGAAAAAGCTAAAAAAAGACAGAAACAAATCATATGTATGGTATCCACCCTACAATACGAAATCAAAAATTCAAAATAAGTAATCTTTTTAGACCTTATAAAATTAAATTTGATACTTAAACTTCTTTCATGCCTATGTTATATTGAGGTAGTGCATAAAAAATTGCAAAATTTCATCCAATTTATTGTGACCAATTAACTAAAAAAATTCTGAAACATTTAAAAATTATTTGGCTTATTAAATTTTCTATTGAGCCATGAAAAAGCTAAAAAAGGACAGAAAAAAATCCACTATTTAATCATGTCAAGCAATATTAGAGCAACTCCCAATGTAGCAATAAAAGCAAGATGTATAGGCAGATCAACTCATCAAGATCCTATGAAACTACATATGGAAATGCACTTTTAATTCATTGGTTTTAGGGGCATTCCAGACACATCTGGGTCAAAACATGGCTATCAAATTTTGTATATATGATTTAGTAAGTATAACGGGAATGGTTCATTAAATCACTATCATGATTAGCTAAATCCTATTAGCAAATAGAATTATGCTGAAAAAATACTTCATACAGTTGCAACTTTCAATTTTAATCTACTAATGTGTTGGGTACCAATTGGTTCGCTAGAGGGGGGTGAATAGTGATTCTCGCTTTCGCTCGTGTGTGCCTATAAGATTCGTTAATACCCAGCAAAAATACAAAATAAAATAATAACGAATATGAAATCACATACACAACACAGAGACGTAACGTGGTTTCGAGATGATGCTCCTACTCCATGACAATTTTTAAGACGGATCAATTCCAAACCAAAGCTACACTAACTTCTCCTTTTGGTAGACACTAAGGTGGAGTAAACCTCTTTACAACCTAAAACTTATACAACAAAAACAACCAAATACAAGCAACAAATACAAATACAGAAGTATTACAAGTAAAGAAAATTTTACAACAACATGAACTTTGCTTGAGCATTTTTTGGTTGCTTTGGATGGCTAGGAAGGATTAGAATGCATCAGCTATTCCCCTTTAAGACCTCCAAAAACCAACAATAAAATTCTTCCCTTTGGCCTCCTTTTATAAGCTTCTCCACGGGCTGAAATCAGCTTTGACTGGACCATTCACCAATCCACTGTCCTTCGTCAGTTGACTGGTCTTATCCACCAGTCGAGTAATCGACTATCCGTTGTGAGACAACAGTTTTCCAATGGTTTAATCTACGTTGGATAAGTTATCCACATCGGATGAATAGTTGACTGTCTTACACATCAGTCGACTGCTATACCACACTAGTCGACTGACCAATCTTTTATGGACTAGCCACATTAAACTAGTCGACTGGCCACTATGTCAGTCGACTGCCCCTCATTAGTCGACTGGTTAACCATGTCAGTCGACTGCTCAAGCATAACTTGCCCAAGCACTGTCAACCGAGTCCAACTCAATTGGCCATCACCAATCGACTGGTAAACCTCTCCAGTCAACCGGTAAACCTCCAAATTGAGGTTTACATCCCAAGTGTGATCTTTTCACACTTGTAACTCACCTTAGCTTAAACCTCAATCTTCAAGTCACTTCCATCAGCTTCACGCCTCCTTGTGCTAGCCTTTAAGCCCTTCCATCGACCTAGTCATGCTAAGCGCTAAGAGGTCACACCTTTGGAACTTCCCCTTAGCGTCCACCTTAACTTTCAAGTCACTTCCATCAGCCTCACGTCTCCTTACGCTAACCTTTAAGTGCTTCTATAGGCCTAGTCTTGCTAAGCACCAAGAGCCACATTCTTAGACTTTCCCTTGCTAAGACTCAACTCTTGGAATTTACCTTGCCAAGTATCTATACTTGGACTTTCTCCTTTGCCAACACCACGTTGGACTTTTCCCTTGTTAACTCCATAGTGGACTTTCCTTGCCAAGAAACCATTTTTGGACTTTCCCTTTGCCAACATCATGTTGAACTTTCTCCTTTGTCTACACCATGTTGAACTTTCTCCTTTGCCAAGTCATACTTAGACTTCCCATGTCAACACACTTGAACTTCTCCAATTGTCAAGTCAACTATACTTAGACTTTACCAACCACCTCCATCATGACACATATGGTTAAATCATATTGTCAAACATCAAAACCTTTGTCAAACATAAGTTGTCAAACATCAAAACTCAACTCGAGTTTGGTCAATCATGACCTGGGCCGATTGCACCAACATAATGTTTCAATTGCTCAGAGACAATTATTTTGAAAATAAGGCCAGATCATTATATGACCAATTGATACTTAGAGATGAAGAAAAAATTTCAGCCTTGTAGT
>JBAMHZ010188195.1:0-14661 GCA_037177395.1 Alpinia galanga | reverse complement strand
CTTATCAATAAATTATTCACTATATCAAATCTATATATATATATACCTAACCGGTGACTCACTATTTAAGTTCATGCCAGATCACTACAGCTAACTTTTTGGTACTCTTAAACTCTATTGGTTTATGATTGTATTATATATAAACTCAAGCAATACTGAGTGAATCTAATGGAATGAATCAAATAGGTTGGACAAACCAGATCAATCAAGGTAAATAATGGACAATAGACTGGATGAATTTGATAGATGAACATACAAATGAGTGGTACGAATCTAATGAGTTGGATTGACCAAAAGAGTACTAAATGGCCCAAAATGAAAAATAAAGATAGTTGTATTTGTTTACTGCTCTACCTGTGAAAAATCTTAGCTTCCAATAGATACGACCAAGCTATTAACTGCATAGCTTAGTGCAGGTGTGGCATTGAGCGGGAGTACACTTTGCTTTAGTAAGTGCTGCTGTTGGAATTTCAGCTGATGATCAGTTGCTTTGCTAGATACATCCTCGAGGTTGTCTGCTTAACTCCCTGTTGATCTGCAGAGGATTTCTGAAATTGTCTTTTGAGCTCGAAACAATTCAGGTCTTTTTATAACTTCATTTCCTATTTGTATCAATTCACACAATTAAAACAGATTTTCGAACTAACTTACTATTTATTAGCTAGCCAAAGATTGAAACAAGATACTTTGTCAGAACTAGGATATTACAGATAAGTGTTTCGGAGAATGGATGCCAGTTTGCAGTTTCAGAGAATGTTGCAATACTAGAAAGGAAAAAAAAAACTATATCAGCTCTCTACCCGCTCCGCGACACGAAGAATCTATAGTCTGGGTGTCTGTTTGCAGACCTGCAGTCACCCTTTGAAACTACTGCACATGACATTGCGGCAGCTGTTTGCCTCAGCGTCCTCAACCTCTCTTTTACTAACTCTGAGGAACTCATACCGGTATGGAGGGCATTTGAACCCTTATCCATCGGTCGAAACCAATTCTCGTGCTGCAATGCAAACACAGTTTATCTTTTCCAAAGAACATTGGCTACTTCTAATGATCAAAGTATAAACATAGAGCAGATGGGCTACTTCTAAAGATCAAAGAATGGACATAAAGCAGATGTACCTTATCATTGTATGCCTGCAAGCCTACAACTGGAGAAACTAGAGCATCACAAGAACCTGAAGCATATGCTGGATTACTAGGACTACTGAAATATCCCAGAGAATGATAAGTGAGAAAAGCGGCACGGAGACTACCAATAGGTATACGATATATGGGGTACCATGCAACACAATACCTGAAAGGAAAAGAAAGATCTCAATATTTATTTATGCTAAATGGAACTTCAAATGGCAAAAACCATACAAACCAAGATGCAGGATGAAGATGTTGTAGTTCAGCAGATTCCAGAGCTGATGGATTTCCAAACATGCAGCCATCAGACAATGTACCACCGGCTGTTAGTTCTCTGATCCTGTATCGAGGAAAAAAATTTCCAACTAGTAAATGTGGGTCTGTTTAACTTCAATCTGTGCTTTGATAAAAGGCCTAACAGGATGTTTGCAAATGCATGTATAATAACCAATCTTATGCTTATTTATCCACAATGCGTTGCATCTATGATGTTTAAATAGTATTTGTTTTTTTTGTTTTTTTTGAGCTTATATGGAATACGAAGTAATTACAAAAACAAGGAAAGGGAAACTTTAGTTATCTAAAACTAAAAAGAATTGGAAATTATGAGTAAAGAAAGTTATCTAGCCCGTTAAATGATTTAACACATGATGCTGAAAAAGATGACTGACTTGTTAAATAACAGTTGGCGCCTAGGAGGTAGTTCAGATTCAAAGTATTCAAAAAGGAGATCTGCCTGATTGATATCAGTGTTTTGATCGGATAAATCTTCCTCTTCAGAAGAGAATTTCAAGGAGAATCCATCTGCACTAGTCTTATCCACCTGAGGATTCAGATTGCAGTTTCTGCTAGTTCCAGACATTCCAAATAGTTGCACAGCAGAGAGAGATGGCACAAAATAGGCAGTGAATTCTAAATTGCCATTCGGCAGTCTTCTTGAATCCCGAAATTCATGTGCCTTCACTTCCAACCCGAAACAACCAGGTTCTTCGTACCAATTCCAAATGTTCTTCAAGCAGATATTACGACCTCCGGTTTGTCTAATAATCGGAGAGGCCTTAAAAAGAAATTTCTCAAAATCAGCAATCGGACAGCCAATCATTAACTGAGCATATTCTACTACTCTTTGCTGTTGGGAAGCATCATTTATAGCTAACATTATCTTGTCAATATCTGTTGAACCCCCCTTCCCAAATGGGATACTCTTCTGTATTGGAGAATTAGTGCTGTTCAAATTGCTTAATTCTCTGTAACTTCCAAAAAAAGGTTTTATGAATTCTTGACCTTCAGTCCTTACAATGGAGCCCAGTGTGCACTCAGAGTTCATTTTGGTAGCAATAGGTTCAATCTTCCTTTGACCAAACCAATTCGATGTGGTTGGAATATAGCTAACTTCGCCGGGGCAAATTCCCTCCTCCATTAGAACAGGTATTTTCTTCTCAGGTTCGGGCAGACAAGGGTCAGTCAGTTTAGAAATACCTCTTCCAGACAACCTATTGCCTGGCGGTTTTGCTTCAGTTTTAATTTGGCTGTTAAACTGCACGCTAAGTGATTTCTGGAAACCTTCTCTTTGCTGAATATGATCTTTTGCACCGTTTGGCACGTCTGCTTTAACAGTGTAAGCTACGTCCCCATTGTTATGCTTTGCATTTCTGGCAATTGAGTTAGGTTTGCACTTAACACCATCGACAGAGTTGCCAACTGTAGTTTTAGGGAGAGTTACACCAACCTTCTCAGAATTTGCTTCTGAACAGGAGGTTATTCCACTTAGGTTTTTCTTCGGTCCAACAGGTTTATTGTTTTGTGATTTCATCTTGTTGTCCTTTGATGAAAGCTCACTTCGAGGACGTGTAACTTGGATACTAGTAGGTTTTGAACATTCCTCTCCAAACTTTTGGACCATTGGACGAGTGGAAAACTTATCATCTTTCGCAGCATTACTCTGTGTATTTGCATTAACTGATATATTTTCTCCATTTAGAGCTCCATTACCCATCCGTCTTCTAGCCCTTCTTCTTCGCCTTCCAGAAATGACTACATGGAAGCCATTACTGTGGTCATCCTGCCTGATGCAATGTGCTCTTTCAGCACTGCTACAAGCATCGAGGGTATCATTTGACAAACATATGATATTGCTATGGCAATCCTTTGATATTTCTGAAGAACTCAATCCAGTTTCATCCTTGACTGGTAACTGCATTACAGTGTCATCACTAGTGTTCTCACTGATGTCACCGTCCCACCATTGAGAAGTTTTATCCTTCGGAATGCTCAAGGAATTATCATCATGGTTATTGTTTTCTTTAAAATCCTCTCCTCTACTGCTCCCATCAAAAGCAAATGAAACGGCTCCAGCATTGTTAATACTGCCAGATGAATGACGAGAATTGATAGTGTCAGAGGGTAACTCATCACCAGAAAATCTTTCAGATGAAAGTACTGTTTTGAAATCATCAATATCATCACTGAACGATGTAGACAAGAATGAATTTTGACAGTCTAAAAACTCATTAGTATTTGTACTGTCATCCTTGTCCAACAAACTAACTGATGCTACCTCATCGGACAAATTATTATCTGAGAGATGTTTGTCTGAAGAGAAAAGTGAACTGAGGGTAGATGTTTTAAAAGCGGAGGCGTTATTAATCTTTGCATTGCACTGAGCATCTGACTCGTTGGAATCCTTTCTAGAACTGACATGTTTATGTTGCTTCCCTTTCTTTTTTCCTTTCTTTCTAGATTTTCTTTTAGCTTTATTCTCCACCTTTGGAAAGACATCAACCAAAAAATCTGAACTAACTATATTTGTGTTAGAAACAGAAGAGTTACCTGATGTACTTGATAGAGAACTGGACAAATTCTTCTTGCCTTGCACTGAACTACTTGCCTCACCACGAATATCAAATGAACTTGACCTTGGAAAGTCTGTATTTAGGTTAATCATTAAAAGTCTTGCCGATGATGTATCATGACCAACCATATTAGAAGGCAATCCAGATCCAACAAGTTTTCCATCGTCTGTAGGGTCTGCTAAAACAAAATAGTTTGTTCCATTCCTGAATGCATCAGTATCAACGAAGACGACAGTCAATGGAGTCAACCTGACAAATAAAAGATAGCCAAACTGTTAACAAACTTAATGCTATGCAGAATTCAATATTTGAAAAATAAAAAATAAAAGTCACAATATCATAATAGAAGGAAAAAATGAACAGTAGCAGTACAGAAAAGACAAATGAAAAGAAAGATTGCAAGTTTCAAGTTAGAAGTTTAACATTTTTTGAAGTCTTAAAAATTTGTTTTAACATCATTATTGAGTTTTATTGGGTATTATATACCAGATAAATTCAACCTAGAATCACAAAAATTAGTATTTTACTTTATTTTGTGACAAGAGTTCTCCCCCAACTGCAGTGTCAACTTGATCACTTGCGATGAAAAATGAGGAATTCCTTCGATGATCCCTAAATGATGACCAAAGAAAGATATCGACAAGTAGCCTAGAGTTGACTTCTTTGGTTGAGGAAAATGATATGATTCAAAGTTAGAGACAAAATAGTTTGTAAATTAAAAAGCTCAAATTGGAAGTTTTAAATTAAAGCAACCCAGTGTATGAAGCTCCCACCAATATGGGATTCCGGAGAAGGGTTAGATTGCATTGGATCTATTGTACACAATTTTATACTGCATTGCAAGAGATTGTTTCTGCGATTCGTACCCATGACCTCAAGATTACACGGTAACAATTTTACCATTACGTCAAGGCTCTCCTTCTAAGCTTTAAATTAGAATGTCTAAATTTTTAAGTTTTAAAAGTTTGCTATAACATCATTATGTTTTCTTAGATATTGTAAACTAGATGAAGTGTGTCTCAATCTTAGGGAAACTAATCTTTAAATTGGTTCGTAAAAGAGATCTACAATCCCTTGTGTAACCCATTCTAGGATTTAATAAAAATTTCCTTCATGAGATTTTGATTCTCACGCGTGATCATTTTTACCCTTTATGTTAGATAGTTAATCCAATGTTGCATCATACGGCAATCACCTAGCCACTAACATAGAGTAACAGTCGTTAAACCACAATAACTCTCTTGTTGAAAAGTGTCCATTGCCCCAAGCTAGCAAAAATAATCCTATGTACGGTCTAAATTTTGCTAGATCTTATGACCTACATTTCGATCAAATGCTACTCACCGTTCCCGAGTAGAATCTTAGTCCCAACAACCATAACTAGATAGTTCTAAGCATAACTCTTGTTAAATATTGTGACTATTATCTGCCTTGCAGAAGTTACTACTTACTATATCATATGCAATATTAAAAATTACATTGTATATTTCATATAGCTAGTATCTAAAAACTTTATTTATGTTTCATGATACTAATTATGATACTCTTAAAATGTTTATATATATAGTAGTGTGTATGTTGAAAGTAAATACATATGAAAAATTCGGAAAAATCTAGTTCTAAAATATTTTCATAAAGATATAGGATCTTACAATCCTATGATTTGAGCATATGTACCTCTTCATGTTCCTAGGTGGGGTCTGGAACTTGACAATCTAGGTTGGCATCTACAACAATAAAAGGTCATTTAAAACCCTATACGCTTTATGATTTTGCATAAGCACACCAATTTTGGTATGTTGTGGCAAAAGCCCAATGAATAACAGTAGTATTAAATAATTTGATATTCAAGTACAGTTATTTGCACGTAGTTATTAGCTAAAAAAAATACAACTACTATATATCATAACATTGAATACTAATAATCTCTTATTAAAATTATATCTGTAATATGTTATCCCTAATATTATTACTTTATATTGATTTATTACTAATAGTATTATGGTTTCAATTAATAGATTTTATTTAAGTTAATAACAACTTTTTCTTAATATGTATTATTTATCGTGACAAAAAAGCTCTCCACATTCTTTATCCTTCTATCTTTCGAATCATGTTTGTCTTCGTCATTACTCCTCGATCCTCATAGCATGCCAAATTATGCCAAAATCATGGTCAAGCATCTCTATTTCCCTCACTAGCAGCTATCAAACTTTGAGGTTTATCTAGAAGCGTTTTGCTATAACCTTCATGATATGCTAGGGCTCAAGTAGTTACCAACACAATTAGTTTCGAAGACCAATCAACAAATACATTCAATTTTGTTAAAATGGTAGCTGATTTTGGATCAATTTTGAATGTATTTCATGTGAGTTGTAACTTCTTGTGGTTGTCTAATTTTTTAACAAAAAGTGTATAGTATAAAAAAAAACTAAACATATATGGTAGTGTGGATGCAATGAGATTCCCTACAATTTCATCCGATTTCTATAACTTTCCATAGAGGGAGACTTTTTCAGTTGAGTACTTCATTAACGTTAAAACCTACCGATGCACGCATAGCTCAACAACAAGGATAGTAGGGAGATTCAAGTAGAAAAATGATCCAAATTTTTTTAATACCTTTTATTCTCAATTGATCACGTGGCAATAGGTTTTTTATATGCCTATTATATGGTTATTAAAGGATCTCAAACGGTCCCTTTTGATATCACGAAGTAAGAAAATCCTTCGACTTACCCCTGATGCGTCACAAGGGGAGAGGGGCACATGCTAAAGGATAATTAATAATATTTCCATGTGCTAATAAGCAATTTTATTTATAAATTTAGGAGGAGGTGGAGGGGCAACCCTTGCCCCCACCGCACCACAAACACACACACACACAACTAAGAGCTGGTATGTTCAATGATTTATAAATTCTTTTTTTGTGCTCATATGCCTCATCACATACACCACCATATGCATATGATGAGAAGGAAAGAATTCCTTGGCTATAAATGATTTTGTAAGTGTTATAGGTTAGTTGAAGTTTAATGTGTGATAAATTTTTCAACGGCTCGAAATGCTTTTGTAAGTCACTCTCAAACTTGACATTAAATAAATAGCAAAAAACTTTGAGAGATAAGGCACTATCCCAATCAAAGGGAGAAGAAATTTTTGAATCTTATAAACTTTATTATTATATTGTCGTTGTCATTGTTATCAAGTCATATTTTTTACAAACTATTTTGGGTTAGATAAACTCCAATGAGCTCTGAGTGAGGAAAAGCATTAATAAACATTAAATTTAATTACATGTTAAAAATTCAAAGTGTATATGTAAAATTTCAAAGTTTAATATCATTTAACACACAATAAATAAATAAATATGTGGACACATACATGGAGAATTTATAAACCACACATCTTTCGCCTATTCTTCCATAGCTTTGCCTCCACCATCATCATTTGAAATGACACTTGTCAGGATTAGGCTGAATGAAGTGCTTGGTGAGGAACACCTTGTTTAGCTGACGAAGGTGGTGGTAGAAGAACTTTGTAATGTGAATCATGTTGGATGCAGGCAATCCTAGCCAGAAGGAAAGTGACTATTGGTTGCCTTCAAGGGATAAGGACATGACGAAAGGCTGGTGGAGGAATATTTAGTGATAGAATGATGGAAATGAGTTCGCAGCAAATTCATGAATGCATATATTAACATTAAAATAAATATTTAATCCATCAAGAATATATTAAACATGCCTTTTTTATTGGATATAGAAGTTTTGAAGTAGAATTTAGCATACCCGTGCATCTTTTGCTATGTCCACCTCTCTTCCTCAATAGAAAAACATTTGGTACATGACCATGCTTGAGACTAGGTGGTTTTGGAAGGAAGGCTATCGATGATACTTTAAAGTAATCATCAAACAATGTATACTTCAATGGTTAAGTTCAATAAACATAGGCTTTGTTATATGGTTAAGGGGTCAAGATTGATTATGCAAGGGCTCTCCCGTAGTAGTTATGTGACAAAAAGTGGGATCAATGAGCAGAGAATGCATGACTAAGCCGAAGAGGCTAAAACAAGCTGAAGCAGCATAGCACCAATAGCACTCAGAGAAATTATCAATGGAAAGAAAGAAATAATATGAATGGATTCTAGGAAAATGGGTGTCACGAATACAAAGGAAGGGCATTGCTAGCATTGTGGTTGTGAGCCTTCCAGTCCTTTTTCACCTTCCTTTTTTAGTCTGTTAATCCAAATCTCTTCAATTGGCTCACTTACACAAAGTAGAATGAAGCTATTGAAGCAAAGGAAGACCAAAGAGATGCAAGAAACAACATGATAAGTTTGTGTAGTATTTTTACGTGGAAATTAATTGCTCTCTATCCTACTTGATTGCTCTACACGGAAATTAATTGTTGTCTAGCCTAGTTAATTAGTTTCTCTCTTAAATGAGCATTGGTTTTTTCTAATAAATTGTTGATAGTTTTTAAATTTTACTTTTGTGGATACAAGTGTTCAGTATTTTGCTTAATTTGGACAAATATACACTCAAATGTTTTCTTGCATATATAATCTATAAGTATTGTCTAACAAATGTACAATGAGTAGGAGAGGAGCAAAGGTGAAATAGGACCTATCACTAGCTGTCATGACCTAACACAGCTTTCAACATTTTTCAACCATGATTCAGATTTGGAGAGACATAGAGCATGCAACTAATACCCAAAATATCACCCTGAAGGAAAGGAGAATAATTTTACTATTAAAATTGGGCACCTAAAAATTGGGGGAGTAATGGAAAAAAATCTTTTGCTTGATAATTTAGAAAGTACATGTAGGAATAAGGATAGATTTAAACACATTAAAAAATAATAACAATTGTAGACAGTTGCCAAGCTGGTAATGAATAAATGACCAGAAAGAATAGCACATTAGTTCAGGATTCTCTAAGTCAAGTTCAAGTGGTCGAAAATCCTGGAGAAAAAATGCTTGAAAATTAGTGTAAATTTAATCTGTAACCTACACTTTCTAAACATTGGAAGTCCAATCTGGATACAGTACCAAACTCGCTTTAGCATAGATTTTGCCATCAGATAGAGCTAATGATCTCCTTAAGGATGAATCCGTTCTCCCATATGCAATCTTTTCAAGAGCACTATTTCTCCTCCCATGTCCATATGACATAACCAAGTATCCCTGTTTGTGCACAAAAAAATAAACAAAATGAATGCACATAGATAAATCACATGAATGATAAGTAGCACATATTTTAAAGAAAAAGGTATTTAAAATTTATTGTGGTTTTTTAAGCATATCCATACAGTCCCAATATTTTTTCTATTAAAGAAAATAACTAGAAGCCCACAAAAGTTTCATTCAATATAAAGAATACACAAGATGGTACAGTGTCTGTGCAAAGTACTACTGAAAAGTGTCTTCAATCCACAGCAAGTGCAGATAATCAACTATCTCTTATATTTCAAATTTATGCAAATTCCCTAGATTTTTTTATCTCATTGGATGTGTAGCAAATAATTGATGTAATAAATCCAAATGACTGGGCAAGAAGTACCCACATAAATTAGATGAGCTCTTAGGCTCAACATATGAGGGAGTGAAAATAGATAGAAACGATAAATAGAAAATAAAATTTTGAAGCATAAGATTTAGTGGAATACGCATTTAAATTAGTACTCTAGATACTAATTGGTAATGGTAATAATTGCGGAGGGACCGATATGTAATTACAAATACAAAAATGGAAAGAGTTAAGTCATATTTAAATGAGTAATTAACAATGTAGTATGAAATGAGGAGATATCCTCCACTAAGTTTTAAAATGGGCATCCCTAGAAATCATGTTTCAAGCCTTCTAGTCTGTCACACTGTTCCACATGAAGTAGATGTATCAATAACTATTTAGTTGGAGCCTAGACCGGAAGCTCTTCAAGCAAAACAAGGTCTTTGAAGAAGGATGTTTATGTAAACGATGAAATCCAAAATCTGCCTATCTTGAGTATATTTTTGACCAAAGTTCACCACATAAGAGACCCAGGCTCCTTAAACTGAATCTAAGGAGCTCTAATATTCCCAATTTTTGGCATATATATATCCGACCAAGAAGATTGGGATTTAAGAGGAAAGAGTAAAAAGAAGAAAAAAAAACTTGTTTTGTATCGAAACTTTGGCCCAATCTGAAGAAGAAACATCAGAATTGAACTTATTGCCTAAACACAAACCACAACCTTCCACCATTATCGTAGTAAAAGAAATCGACAAAATCAAGATCGACAAACCCCAACGATCACTAGGAGTGAGCACTGAGCAGACATGCACTACAACATTCAAACAATCATGCGCAAAGCCCCTCGAAAGCATCCACGAACAACTCCACGGCGATCACAAAGCGCTGCAAACAAAGCACCACAGTGGCGAGCACAAACCATCTCCGATCGTGAAACAGAAAAAAGCAATGATAAACACACGTCGCAAAAAACAGTGCCGATCGGGATCATCAAGCCGGAAGTAGGAAAAAAGATCGCGCGCTAAAACCAACGCAAAGAAACGCCGGAGTCCGAAACCAGACAGGGGATGGAGGGAGCGAGAAAGCGGAAGACTAGTACCTTGAAGCACGAACCCGTCAGGATTCGGCCTCCACTGCTCCTCGGGTGCTGGAATCGAAGATCGAGAGATCGTTAGCGCAAGCGAGAAGAAGAAGAAGCAAAGATTTCACTGTTCTTGGAGATCGCCACCTCTCGATTCCAAAGAAGAAGCGAGTAGGTGAGCAGGGGGGGTATTATAGGGCGCGGAGGAGAAAATATCCACGTCCCGTTGGGTAGGGTCGCTTCCTGGTCCACGATGCGGCGGGACCGCATAGTACGGCTCGCATGCGGTCGATACTTGGGGGGCGACGTTCGAAAAGGGTGCGAGGGAGGACGCGCGCAAAGGGACCAGTCCTATGCGGCGGTGCGGGAGAGGAAATGCAGTTCCGGGTTCGTGGGGACGTCGCTTTCCGTCGCGACTTAAGTCATGAGTCGCAGCCGACGCGCGACCTAGAGTCTCCCCGCGGCTTTCGTGACTTAAATGGTGATTTTGTCGCTGCGTAGTGGACTAAAGAAGGAAAGCCAAAGCTGTACATTTAAAGAGTAGGAATAAAGGAAATGAATAAATAAATATTATACAAAATGTATATTTATAATAATAATAATAATAAAGGGTTTTTTTAATGTAATAAAATACAATTAAATTTTGACTTAATAGATTGATTAAATAAATATTTAGTTTTTTCACATGAAAAATATTAAATTATTTCCTAAACTCCACAAACTACAAATTTAATGACATATACAACTTGCTAATTTTTTTTTCAAAAAAAAAAATACGTAGAGCTTATCCGTTCGACATATTAATTTTAAAATAAAATATTTTATAAAATAATTTTTAAAAAAATATATATTTATATATTCGTGGTGGATAAAATTGTAGTCTATTTCGATGGATTAAGTGCATTCATGTAATAAAAAAAATATTTCTTTACACATATTTGTTATATTTGAATTTTTTATTTATCTTTCGATAAAAGCTGTGACGATTCTAATTTTTTTTTATGGATCATATTTTAAAATTTATTAAATGATATATTTATTTTTTAAAAATGATCCACCAACAACTCATTTCATTCAGTTGTTTTCTATTAAATGCTTTCGGCCAAATTATTTGGCCACGCTTTAAAGTTCAAAATTTAAAATAAAATAAAAAAATATATATAAGGGTGCACTACTTCAATTAAATTATTATTTTAGCTCTTTTACTAATTAGTTACCTTAAATAATTAAACGTATATAATTCTTGTCGTATTAAAATTATAATTAATTCATGAATTCAATTGTCATTAAAATAATAATTTTGCTTCATTAACAAATAATTAATTGACTTAAATAATCTTTTTAAATTACAGTGCATTTAAAATTTAAAAATTAATTAAATAAATTTCTTAGTTTTAAGTATTTGCCAAAACGTGTCATCCGCCGTCGGCTCCACTAGCCTGTAAAAGCCACGTGTCAACCGCCTGCTGCGCCGCCCGTCCGTAAAAGCTAAGCACTGGAAATGGCGTCGTCATTTTGCTTCAATCCTCTTTCCCCGTTCCCAAATCCCGCTCCCCGCTTGGAGAGATCGAAATCGGCGAGCCTTGGAGCACACTTTGCTGGCCGATTCGAGAAGATCTCGATTTGCAGTTCGAGATCCATCGATCCAGTGCTCGTTCGAGTGATCCGGCTTCGTCTAGGGTACGAATTCCTCTCTTTCGATTCCTTCCTCTTCTTCTCCTTCACGGAATTTGTAGTCGAAGCCGCCGATGCAAATTCTAGGTTTCTTTCAGATTCAGTTCTCCCTCTCGCTATGGGATTTCTTTCGCCGGAGATAAAGAATGATACTTTTGCTCTTCCTGCACCGGCGAGTTGTTCTTCCCGTTCTTCTTCCTCTGGTTCGAAGCACATTGAGCACGATGTATCCAAGTTCGATCTGCTTGCAGGCGTCGCCATGAAGCATGGTCCAGAGGTAATTGGCAAATTCTCCTTCGTCATCTACAGCAACCAAAATTCCTTTTTTTTTCCTATTGATACTGCCAAAGAACTCTTCTGATTGTTCTTCCTTCAATCCGAAATCACTTGATGTGGAATGCTGTTAATTTTTCTGACTGCTTTCCTTCTTCCATTTCTCTCGTCTAAGCACACAGCTCTTCCAATCAGTTAAGCACAAGATATAGAGGACGATAATAAATCTGCTCATTGCTCATCTTTAGTTGCAATGAGAAAAAAAAAGGCCTTATAACCTTCACAGATCCAATTTTATTGCAAGATCACAGAGGGGCAGATCGCAATTGCAAACATCTAGAAAGATGGAGTGATAACAACAGACTTAAGTTAGCCTTAAAACAAAATTGTCGCCGAAAATTTTTAAACTCGAATAAGTAATCCATCTAACCATACCGATGATAGATATTCACGCACCTGGAATGGACCATCAGTTGATGAAAATCTTTGGTTTGCAATGACTAAGTTTACCCTTCAGTCAGCATAGCAGCAGGCATAACTTGAAATTTTGTCCTTTCATTCTTCCAATAAGTAGGTGGTTCTTTTGCGGCTTGACTTTGTAGATACAAATGATCCAGTTTGATGTTGTGAATGCCTCTTCTAGGTATTCAAGTTTGATGTCCTCGTTTCCAATTTCAAGTTTGTAGGGCGGCGACGCGGATGAGGAGCTCCTGCTGCTTGACTTTGAGCCGGAAGAGGGCCTTAAGCGGAGGCGCCGAGGGGGCTGATGGAGGCGGTTTGGGGCTGTTCTCGGAGGCGGCCTTGGCGCCTATGACGGAGAAGAGGAGATCTGGATCGATGTGAGGAAGGGATTCGTCGGCGAGGAAGAAGAGAAGCCCCAAAATCAGAGGAGGTGAGGGAAGGAGAGGGAAAGGTAAACAAAGAGAAGGGAAATTTTAAATTTTATTTGGAAAAGAGTGAGGAAAGAATAGAAAGTGTAAGTTTTATTATTATTATTTTTGTTTTGATTAGTATTAGATTTTTGAGCTTTTAGCCCAGAGGCGATCAATAAGACTTTACAAATCTCTTATAAATTCTTCATTGGTCATTAGAATGAGTTTAGTCCGTCAAATTGGTCTGTCCCATCAAATAATTTAAATAAGTTAAATTAAAATTTATCAATTCAAATTCACCACGAATCTAAATGAATCAATCCGTGTAGGTTACGAGTTAAGAATGACTGACCCACGACAAGCTTGGATTGATCTGTGGATTGAGAAAAGTAAAAGTCATGTTCGCTAAGTGAAATACAATGGTACAGCGTACCAAGTTCAAACACAAAGTCAATCTATGTCCGAGAAAGAACATGCATTCCTTGACCATGATTATCAATAAAAATGAATATATGAGAAAAGAAGATTTCTAAACGCTTCTAATACCTTTCGAACCCAATTGTAGAGTAGGATCTTTGGAGTCATTCATCGAGAATACCATTGAGATTGATAAAAAAAAGAAACTATGAAACGTTTCACTATTAAAAAGTAATTAGTTAGAAATTTAAATGAAGAATAATAAAATATCAAATAGACAACTCATTCTACACTACGGAAAGATCAGAGGATCAAATGATTATAAATCAAATCAGATGAGAGAGAAAAAATTAATATATAATAAAATTGTGGCTTATGGACCAACTCTCGTAATTCGCAACCCACCTTGAGTTGGGTTGGATTGAGAATTCCTCAACTTGCCGTTCCTCACTAAATATTAAGTTTATGACAAATCAATCCGCCCCACTATAGATCAGTCTGTTTGACAGATGCTACAATTTAGTTTTAATTTTCAAAAGTAGTTATATATCACAATCTAAGTTCTATATTCAACCTTAGCTAACACTTTGGACCATACAACAAAAACTTTTGTTCTTTCACGAGAAAATGTATCGATTTCAAAGGTAACAAAGTCAAATTTTGAATAAATTCAAATGAATGGATTCAAAATCCAATGGGACCTCAATCACTTACCATTGTGTTTGATACACACATTGCACCGTAGAGGAAAAAAAATATGAAATTATCACATTAGTGGTCCCTTTCAGTTGCCCCTATCAAGAAGAGGATAAATAAAAAACTCAAGTATGACAAGTACAAAAAAG
>JBAMHZ010188194.1:0-27368 GCA_037177395.1 Alpinia galanga | reverse complement strand
ACAATATTCTTTACTCTCTGTTATTTTATGCCATTGTCAAAGCATTCTAAATGATTATTCTATATAAAGAGATGCAGAGAAAGAAGAAAGACAGGTTAGACCTCCTTTGTACACATCGATTTCTATGTAATTAAGCTTTCCTTTTTTTTTCATCTCTTGATTTGAGCATTGGAATGGTAACGCTAGAGTGCCTCCGGCGTCCCCTGTTACTCTATTTCTAATACTTTGACCAGGTGATTATAAAGACCTCCAACTCATTCTTTCAGGATATTCACCTCTATTTATGTGATTGATCCTGCTCTTGCTTCTCGATCAGCAACAATTATATTAGCCAACAACAATTATATTAGCCAAAGTGGTTTCACCGTTAAATTATCTTGATCGAGGAGAACGACGAGCTTAGAGCTTGGTTCTATCTTACAATAAAGTGTCATGGGATAAACATTTGTTAATAATAATTGTTGAATTACTTAATTATTCGGATTGCATTAGAATAATTAGACTTCTTTTATAAAAAAAATGGTATATATTTTTTGATAATTTAAATATTTAAATTTTACAATATAATTAAATTTTAAAGAAAATTTTTATTCGATCACTAAGTAAATCTGAGAAGCACGATAGATTATCTTAGACGTTTAATGGTTTATATATATATATATTTTTTTTTTGATTGGCACTAGAGTATCTAAATTTTTAGCTCGATTAATTCCTCCTATCCCACGGTCCTTCAAAGACACCTCCTCATTAGCGGAGCTAGAGGAGGATAATCACTAGAGTAAACTAAAGAAGTACTCATAGCTCCAGCGCGTCAACTTGGCCTCCGTAATTGTGTTATCTTTGAAGGGTTATCCAATGCTAAAGTTGTATTATATCTACTAGATAAACTCCTATATAGCGAGTTGTTTCTATAGATTTTTTTAAAAATTTATCGTCAAACTGTACCTAGTAGAAAATTGGACTGTTTACTACGCATTGTGTGTTTATGTAAATTTAATACTATAGTTGGTTAAATATGAAGCTCGCCGAGCTTTGCCCCACTTTCCCCTCGAATCACAAAAATACCCGCCGCGCCATTTTCGCTGCTTCCTAGCGCGATCCCGGCCGCCCTCGTCGCCGACGCTCTCGTGTGCTGCCTCCGCCCGGATCGCCGGCAATGATGTGGGATCCTGAGGCTCTGGACTCGTTGGACGGCGAAGACATCGCAGTGCTGCTGCAAAGCTGGGAGGGCTTTCACGAATGCACCGACGTTCTCCTACGCGACCGCGGCGACCTCTCTGCCGGTGCTGACCTTGTCCCCCCCGTATCGGTTCTCTGCCGCTACGGCCTTGATTCTCTTGTACAGGATCACTTCCTTCAGTCCCTCGAGGTTCGTGCTCCCATTTTTGAATACTGTTCCGTAACCTTGATTTAGTGTTCCTCATAGGGTTTTCACTTAAAAATTCAGGCTTGATGGTGAGGATTCTAGTATAGGGTTTCCCTTGCCTGCTATGTTTGTGAAGGAGTTACTTGACTTTTGTGAGGTTTAATCTATCTGGCCCCATTTCCATTTCCATTCCCATTCCCATTCCCATTCCCACCGAAGTTTAGTTTTTTCCGTTGACTATAACCTTTGCAAACCCAGGTCTTCTGATTTTATGTACTGCCGCCGGATTTTATCAAGTGGTATTAGAGTATTGTTGGACTAAACTTGAGTTAAAGAGCGTCAACCTTGACGCTCATCTTATTCTCATACTAGAGCTTATTCTGTCTGATAGTGGAAAACTTTGACTAAGCCTCGTGTCACTACTCGTGTTAATGGCCGATACTGCAGGTGGGTTAAACATATCTGTAATTTTGGAATGTTGTCTTTTACATGTTTGTGAAAATGCTGCTTTAAGTATTAAAAATCTCCGCTTCTGTTAAATAGTACTTTGATTTTAATGTTATTGTACTACGATATAACACCCAAACAGATAAACATACAACTCAATGGCAGGCAACGTTTGGGTTAGTATTCAAGAAACAAACTCTTTTACTGGGAGATGAGTTTTAGCTTTACCCAACCTTTTGAAATTTCTTTGTCTCCTGATGAGATACATCTATGTTTCCGTAGTTCTGTTTGACTGCCTGACTGCACACATGCTTATGCAGTCAAATTGTGCCTCTATGTAGCAGCACACAAGAACTGATATATTTTTGTTTGTGTTGATTTACTTAAACAGACTTATCTTTGTGAATGCTGCTAGTTAGAATTTCATGTTTACTGTGTCATGAACTGCCCTCAGGACAGCCCAGCTAGAAGATATTAGATTGCTAAAATCTTAGCTCACAACTAGGCAGCAACAATAATTATGTTGAAGTATTACTCCTAAAACATGATATAACATTAGTTGGAGGAACTGATTTGGCAAAAAATAGCATCATATGAACTTCAACAGGTATCTATATGTGACGGCGGATCCCATTTGATCAAGAGTGAGAGCTTGGGAAAACAATCATTTAGATTATTCTTATTTAAATAACTATACAAACACATGGTTTTATAGCATGTGATATATGTATATCCATGTGTATATATACATTATGTAAGTTTTTTTGGCAACTCTTCTATTATCTCCTTCTAACGTGGTCAGTGTCTTGCAGGAAACATTCAAGTCAAAAGCAGATTTGAGGTTTTGGAAGCAGTTTGATGCTTATAATGTGTCAACTGGAGAAGAAACTGGTTTTCAAGTATGATATCACGCTTTCAGGCCCCTTTTTCCTTATGTTTGTGCATTTAAAGTTGTATACACAAGAGTTCATGAAGAGCTTAAATTGATATAGTCCAATTTCTTATTTATAGTGGTATGCTAGCCATTTTTTGCTCCTTGTTATTGTACATGCTTGGGAAAAGTGTTCTCGATGGAATGTGCAAGAATTAGGTATTTATGGACATTTTCAAGAACTTATGTAATGGATTTTCTCATTCCATAGTCCTCAAGTATGACATTTCTGAATCTGCAAATGGTATTCTACTCTAGGATAAATATGCAATGCCGTGAATTTCTAACTAAATTTTACAACTGCAGGAGGAAAACTGGATCGAGGGAGTGTTAAGTAAATCATTGGAAGAGATATGCTTGGAAAAACATTATGAGGAAAAATGCCTTTTGATGCTGATCCATGCTTTGCAATTACATGAGGAGAGCATAGCTGACAGAAAGATGAAAATACAGGAATATCAGTCCTGTCTTACTTCCAGATATCAGTTAATGGTGTCTTCCATTCTTCTAGCAACATTACCTATGCATTTCCCTGGTGCGTTGTTTTTAGGAAAAGCACATGAAAACTTTTCTTTCCTTCACATATAGGACCAAGTTGAGAGCCAATCTTACTTCTAGATAGGCTGTGTATACTATTTCATGGATGCTAACTGCATAAATTGTTTTAGAAGTACAATTCTAACATAAAATGGCTCATGTTGCCACTGCTCCTCTAGAAGCCTAAGCCAAGAAACGAGCGCTCTACCTTGTTACTTCTAGGCCTTGCAATTTAAGCTCTAGTAAAGATGGTGCAAATCAAGCAAAGTTCCCCTACAACTATAAATAAAAAGAAACAGTAGCCATTTGTTAATATTTTCCTGGATAGAGCAATCTTTGTTCCATGATTAGAACAAAATATCCCAAAATCTACCTTGCATAACAACTAGAAAAACTTTGAAATTGCAATGCAAGTGCCAATTTGATATCAAGTTGGAACCATCTTGTGTTGATGTCAAGTTGTCCAGACACAACTCAGACCATGCCAACATGGCTTTGAACTGATTGATTTTCTTTGTCATTTGTCTACTTCCGAAGATAAAAAGGGCAGCCCGGTGCACAAAGCTCCCGCTATGCGGGGTCCCGGGGAAGGATCCATTGTACGCAGCCTTACCCTGCTTTTTTTACAAGAGGCTGTTTCCAGGATTTAAACCCATGACCTCTGGGTCACCAAGCAGCAACTTTACCGTTGCGCCAAGGCTCCCCTTCCGAAGATAAGAATAAAATCTTAGAAGCAACTCAAAAGAAGTATAACAAATTTTCTCAACTCAAATCATGCATAAGTAACCTTATTATCAAGACTATATCCAGTAATGTCTTATTAGTAGGAGTCTATACTAATGCTAGAATGACTGTGTTCCTGTTGATGAGACCTTAACTCTCACGAGCTTATTGTTAAATTCTAAAAATCATATATGCAGTGACATTAAATAGTTATACTTTATATTATATGTGTTATTGTCATATCTAAGGCTTTATTTAGCCAAACTTATGTGTTTAATTAGATAATTATGAAAATTGAAATCAAATTCAGTTTAATTTTGAGTTAAATTACTTAAATTGAGTTCCATATGGTTTAAATTTGTTTAGCTCAATATGGGCTGCAGCAAGGTTTATATTGCATTGAATATAGGTAGAAATTTTTATCGTCATGTGTTAATTTTCTCATAAATGGGTTGTATCGTTTGTGTCAATATAAACTATATGAAATAATATAAAGCTAATTAAATGCCTTTTATGATCATTCTACTGGATCTAAGACAGATAAACTCTCTAAAGAATTAACTTAGATTGCATAAAAAGTTATAGAAGTTTTTAAAAAATAAATTTACTTTACAATTAATGCTATCTATTTATATATACAGATAAAGTGTCGTGCCACTTTTGAGTTAAAATTGCACAGAATTTTATGTAGAAATTTGTATCATTGTGTGCTCATAAGTAGTTCATATCGTTTGTGTCAATATAAAACTATATGAAATAATATAAAGTAATTAAATACCTTTTATAATCATTCTATTGTATAAAAAGTTATTGAAGTTTTAAAAAAAATAAATTTAGTTTCCAATTCATGCTTGGTATTTATTGAAGAATTAAGCTAATAATTGAAGGTTTATATTACATAGAACTGTGGGTAGATGTTAATTAGGTGTTGTTTCGGAGTTTTGGTAGAACTTATATCTGGTTTATTTTGATTTTTGCTATGTGCTTATCTTTTACTTTACGGAAAAGTAAAAGAACTAAAAAAAAATTCTTCTTTCTCTTCTCTTAAAAGTCCTTTCAAAGAAATAAATGGGGGAGATCAACTGGAAAGTCAGCTCGATTGGATTGATATATTTTTCTGGAGTATGGTTAAAGATATAATAGTATTTCTGAAGCAAACATTTATAGTCTTAGTTCACTTATGGATGCTTTCCCACAACTAAAGAATATTATCTCTCATCCTTAAGCTTGCATTTGTTTTACTACTATGTAATTGTCAGTAGTTGCAGATTTGAAGTGTGTTTTATGAACATTGTTTTTTTTTTGGTTTTTTTGAATTTGCATGTTTATCTCATATTTGATCAAATATTAACTGTGATACAGCCTCGTGTTCATTTGTCTCATAATCTATTATCTAACATCTTCATGATATATATTCATTGCTCTTACAGATTCAGTCTCGTATTGCATTTATACCATGCTTAACCTGCTGATTCTTTACCATTTTCTAATGGTTTTTGCGTCCCCAAAATTCTTACTTAATTGCTGTTCATTTTGACATTTATTTTCTGTACTTTCTTATCCAACTTTTAGTATGCTAATTTGAGGGATGCAACCTTGTTTCTTCTTTCTTTTTGTCAACACATTATATGTCAGTTGCCAACTGGCTATCCATGGCAAGGTTGCCTAGACAGATTCTGCAGATTCGTCCTCCACGGTGGGAGAGATAGTTTGGTCAAAATCTCATTTGATGTTATTCAAATATATGTTTTGCTGTTGCCTGATATTTTCACCGCTGTGTATGCCTATATGATACTATTATTTTGTTTAGCTAAAAACTTAGAGAATGCTATTTGTTGGCAAGGCTCTTATTCCACATGAGCTTGACTGTTTCCTAATTTCTCTGTATGAAGTTGATGCTGACATCTCCTAATTACCAGAGCGTGGGTGTGAAAATGCATGGAGTATTTATATTTAAATTTATATGGCTTGTGCATATACGTGTACTGTACATAGAGTTTGAAAATTGCACTGCTCCACCACAGCCTGAGTGGAATTTTTTTAATTTTCTTATAAGCATAAATTAGCAGTGTACATTGTTCTTTTCTATTCAAAGCATAACTTAGCAACTAACTATGTTACTTTTCTAGAGATACTCCGCTTATATTTTAAGAGAAAGTTGGAAGAACTAAGTAATATGATTGATGTGCATCATGAGGAAGATGTTTGTCAATTTCAGCTTGACAATGACAGCTTGCGCCAGCAAAATCAGAGGCTTATTAGTGTTGGTGAAATGGATATTGACACACACTGTCATGGGTGTAATCATAATAAGGACATGTTGGTTAACAACATTGGTAAAGTTGTTCGTGATCTTCGAAGTCTTGGTTTTACATCCATAACTGAAGATGCGTATGCTTCTTCTATCCTTTTGCTCCTGAAGGTTAGGATCTGTTGCTTTGTGTAAATACATTTTTTTTTCAGCTCTCTATTTTGAATCACTTTTTGTTACTTGTAAATAGCTTCTAATGGATGGTAAGGCATGTTCATCTTGTAATTCTTGTTGCTATTAATACTGACACGATTGTTTCTACTTTCTATACCAGGATAAAGTTAATGCTTTAGCTGGTGATGATTACAGGAATCCTGTTCTTGGATCTATTAAAGAGTGGATTCAGGTTATCTTTCTGAAATGAATATGATATTGTTGAATTTTCTGATAACAGTTTGGTCTATGAATTTTTTTTCTCAGTTGAGACTTTTTTCTTTTGAAAAAAAAAGGATTTTAAGGAAAAAATGTGTTCACACATTTTGTCTTGTTGATATCTTTAAAACAAGGGCTCATGTGATATCTTACAAATTATAGTGTAGGGTTCAGTTGAGACCAATTATTTGACAGTATTAAACAAAATCTGATTGGATGTTAAGCCTTAAATCAACATATTAGAGCCTTATGTGAAATTCACTGACAGGAGTGTGCTTTGGTGATCAGCATTGAATCAATACTGTACTTTGACATATGTGCTCTTGTCCAATCTATCGTAGTTTGTAATTCATGAAAATAGGATACTACTTAGCAGGTTTTCATATATCACTCTTTTGTGCTAGTTAAGCAGTTATAAAGAGTATTTCTTCAACCTGTCAACCCAGCCCAAGTGATGGAATTTATTTTGAATGATTTGTCAATTCATTTAAATTTTTTACCTGTTGTAAATTTGAACATGGATTGAACATGCTCGTTCTTCTACGCAACTGGGGTTTTGGCAATTACACTTTGATTCAAAGTTTTAAACTGCTAATATCTTTTATTTCTTGTGCACATTTTCAATATACAATTTTCCTCTCATCATCATATTTTCTGCATCAGTCATTCTTACATGTTTCCTAATTGTTCAACAATCTAATTCCATAAAGTGTAATTAGTTGCATCACAATCTTACAAAGGCACATGATTGTCATACTAAGACACCAATTGTTTTCTATTTCAATCATCCTTTTTTTAATCTTGTTAATAATTCCTTCATCGATATGTATCCTTGTTGAATCGTAGTTCCACATTATCTAAAACTTTTGTTTTCAGAATTTTATTATTCTTCTTCATTATTTTCTTGATTTTTTATTTATTTATGGTAGATGGATGGGAAATTCCTGTAAATTTTTTTTTATCTCTTCAATCTATTATTGAAATACATTGATAAAGATATTATAAATAGGATACCAAGTGGATGTTTGAAATGAAGAAGCTTTTGGAGACTTATATGATTGTCATGTGTCCCTTAGGTTAAAAGAAATAATATGTAAGATTATGATATGGCTCACCATACTTATGGATCAGTGTTAAATAATATGGAGATAAAGTTACAAAAATTATTCTTTCTACTTTATTTGTTTCATTTTCTTTTAGATATAAGTGGGATAGGCCAAATAAGGATGTTTACATGATGACATTATTATGTTCTGGTGACTGGTGAGGCCCTAATAAATAAATTTATGGCTGAAAGGATTGTTATTATATGAGATCTACCCAATGCTAGATCTAAGGATTCATAATATATCTGTATGAATATCAAGAGTTATCATAATAGAAGTAGTTGATGCTGCCTTCCTCTCCACTCCCCTTCTCTACTTCATTAAGCTGACACAAACTTTAAATAGTTTAGACATGGTCAAAGAACGTTTAACTATGTATCTTGTTTTATGCATTGCCTAAATTGAATTGTCAGGAAAATAAGCTAGATATATGTAAAAAAAGAATAGTCCAGTGCATAAAACTCCCACCAATGCGGGGTCTCGGAGAAGAATTGGACCATATTGGGTCTCTTATACACAGTTTTATCTTGCACTGTAAGAGATTGTTTCTATGACTTGAACTCGTGACCACAAAGTAACATGACAACTAAGTTAGATATCTGTAGTTTAACTTTAGATTACTTTTGTGGTCATGTCATTGATTAGATCTCATATAAATGATAATTTGCTAATGTTTTAGCAATTGTGTTCATAATGCTCCTGTTTTCAACTAACTATATCTGATTCTTACTGATGTACATGTTTGGTTCACTCTCAGGCTGTTCCTCTTCAATTTTTACATTCTCTCTTGGTATATTTAGGCGATTCACCTGTTCATTATGCATCATCTGGTCTTAAATCGCCTTTGGCTGCATCTCCTTCTTTCCCTGGGATAGAAATGCCTTCAGAAGGGCTTGTAAGATGGCAACTGCGTCTTGAATATTGTGCGTATGAAACATTGCAAGACCTTAGAATTGGAAAACTTTTTGAGATTATTGTAGACTATCCTGAAAGGTACACTTACCTACTCTATTTCCATCCACTTGAAAGTGTTTTTTTATTATTGAATTTGGAGGAAATTTGTCTAAAAAGAATTCTTGTTCTCTTTTCACAGTTCTCCTGCAATTGAAGATCTTAGGCAATGTCTGGAGTATACTGGACAGCATTCAAAGCTTGTCGATTCATTTATTTCTTCCTTAAAATATCGATTGCTTACTGCTGGTGCATCAACAAATGACATATTGCACCAATATGTGTCCACCATCAAGGCACTTAAGACTATAGATCCGACCGGTGTATTCCTTGAGGCAGTTGGTGAACCAATTAGGGATTACTTGAGGGGAAGAAAGGATACCATAAAATGCATTGTCACAATGCTTACTGATGGGACAGGGGGAAATTCCACTGGTTCTGGTAATTCTGGTGATAGTCTGCTTGAAGAGTTAAACAGAGAAGCAGAGAACCAAGAGGGTGCTGATTATGATGATGATACAAACCTTGATGATAAGCAAGCATGGATAAATGCTGAAAGGCATTATTTCTTTTCTGATAATATCTGGGTTTAACTATTCCAGTAGATTCATATATTATTCTATCAAAAAGCAAACCAATTAATTTCTATTATCTTATGGTTTTTAAGTCGCATCCCTTTTTATATTTTTAGGTGGGAACCAGATCCAGTAGAGGCAGACCCATCAAAAGGTAGCCGGAGAAGGAAGGTTGACATCCTTGGAATGATAGTTGGCATAATTGGCTCAAAGGATCAGTTAGTTAATGAATATCGTGTTATGCTAGCAGAAAAGCTCCTTAACAAGTCTGAATATGATATTGACTCAGAGATACGTACTTTAGAGCTCCTTAAGGTGCGTGCCACCTTCCTAATCAAGTTATACGAAGTCTAGGAGATTTCTACATTGATCAATGTCATCTAATGTTCTAAAAGTTTCATTAATAAACATCTTGATCCTTTTGCCATATGTTCTTAACAGATACACTTTGGGGAGGGCAGCATGCAGAAATGTGAAATAATGCTTAATGATCTAATTGATTCAAAGCGAACAAATACTAATATTAAAGCTACTGAACTGTCATCATCTTCTACTTGTATGCTGAAACTTTTAATAAACACTATCTAAATTTTTTCTTTGTTTTTGGCCTATTCATTAATGAGTATTTTGTAGGTTCTGAACTAGAAGCAACACATTTGTCCCTTGATGTTCTGGATTCCACCATAATCTCTTCCAGTTTTTGGCCAACCATCCAGGTATACAATCAGTTGAGTATAAAGTTCTTTACTGAAGCTCTTTTCACTTCCTTTTTTCTATGCGCTTTTACTTCTTTTTTTTTTTTTGACTGTTTTCAAGGTCAAGAAATCATGGAGAACTCAGTGGCAATATATTCATTGTGACAATAACACTTCTTAGAAACTAGAACATAGGAGATAGAAGTTGAAATTAAGATAAATCATTGTTGGTTTGCAATTATCTGTCAAATTGAGTAGTTTACAATCCAACTTTGCAGAGTTGGAACCTACTATGTTACAATTATAGATGATAGGTTTATGTCTCTATTACCAATAAAGATGTACTTGATATTTACTTATGGGAGCTTCCTGATTTTTTTTTCTTTATATTTCCTCTATCTCCTGTAATTGTGTAACCGTGTTGACCTTGACAAAATACAGGCAGAGTCTCTTAATCTCCCCAATTCTATCGAAGAGCTGCTATCAGAGTATGGGAAGAGGTTTCATGAGATCAAAACTCCTCGAAAGCTGCTATGGAAGAAAAATCTTGGGACAGTGAAGGTTAGAATAGCTGTAACTGGATCTTTCCTGAATAGGTTATAGTGTCATATTTGGAAATTGTATTCCAGTGAAACAGCCTTAACAACAGGAAGTTTAATTTTTTGTAGAAAGTAATGGTTCAATGCTATTTTGATAACTTATAGGTTCATTCAGTAAATCAGCTTGAAATGCCTAGTTTAGTTTCATAAATTAATTAAACTAGACAAAATGAATCCATGCAAAGCTTTTATTATGTACAAACATGAATTTTTTTCATCTGTTTCTATATCAGACATTCAGGTATAATGGTAACTAGATACTAACCTCATTGGTGTCTTAAGCTGTGCTTGAAAAGTATACATTTTGATAGGTCAGTTTACTTGACATTTTCATGTTTCATATATGCTACTTCAGCTGGAGCTGCAATTCGAGGATCAGAATATGCAATTTACTGTAAGTCCACTTCATGCAGTAATTATTATGCAATTCCAGGAGCAGCTAAGGTAAGAGGGTTGCCATCCTCTTTAAATTCATTTTCTTGCATTCAAACTAACTCTTTTTTCCTCTTTATTTCAGTTGGACTTCTAAGAACCTTGCAGCTGCTGTTGGAGTCCCTGTTGATACACTTAACAAAAGAATTAACTTCTGGATAAACAAGGTGTGCAAAGTCACACTTTTGTAGTTCTTTTTTAGCTTAAGGCACATGATTAACACATAAGTCTCCATAGGTAATCACTTTAATTATCCAACTTTTATTCGATGAATAAAAAGCCAATATTTATGGTTTATGCGCAATTTTTATTCCATCAAGCCAAACTATTTCTTTACTCTTCTATTACATTTCTACCTATCATGAAGGAGAGGATTTCATTCTGTGGAGAGAAGGGAAAGGGTTCTAAGGAGTTCTTTGCTTGTTTATTTGAAACCAAATATAGGCGGAAGGGAAATATAATCAATGCCACAGAAAGCTTTTGTCTGAAATAAGTCTACCTGTACTTAGGTGGAAGCAAAGGAAGGAGTGATAAAGATAAAAATGTTTTTGCTCAGTCTTCTCCTTCCCTCAGAACTCCAAAAACCCTCCCCTGCAATGAGTCCCATTACCTCCACCATCTCCACCATTGTAGATTTTGACAATGGCAACTGTGACAATGAGGCGATAACCACTTCAACCTTGAGTTCCAGCAGAAGAGACAGTGAGGACAACAAGTTGGCATCCCTTTCTTCAATCTTGAGTTATGGCAGTGGAGACAGTGAGAATGACTCCTTCAACCTCCAGTTCCTATGGTGAAGACAAGTCCCTTCTTCAACCTCCAGTTCAAGCAGTGGAGACGGCAAGGATAATGATTGTTTCTTCAGTCTCAAGTTCTGGTGGTTAAGCCAATGAGGTTGACAACCCCATCTTCAAACTCAAGTTCTGACGGCAGAGACAGCAAGAACGGAACCCCCTTCTTCAATTTCAAGTTCTCCTTTCCACTGTTGAAAGAAGAAGAGCACAACGTCGAGGATATTTTAGTCATTCTTCCTCTTCCATATCATATCCTTCTCCAAAGTAAACAACTTTTCAACCTGCTATTCTTCCTCTCTTCCCGTTTCCTTTTTCCATGTTGTATCCTCCCAAGTAAACAATTTTATCCTTCTTCTCCTCTGTCCACTGCTCTCCCATCTCTTCCCTTCTCCTGTTTTCGTAGCTGGGAATAAATAGAAGCACAAACCGATTGTTTCTAAAGTGTACTTTTACAATTCAAATTTGAAAATTCCAAAATCATCTCAGCAAATTCATCATATCAAAGTAAAATCTGTTTAAATTGAAAGATAAAGTGAACTGTATGTAGATCTAAACCCAAATCCCTTTGGATATGTTTGCTACTCGAGCTGTATGCTATCATTCAGTTTATGGCAACAAATAAGTTGTATACTAATTATAAAACTTAGGTTAGTTTCATTACCTTTGTTTCTCCGTATCGATTTAGTCTGATTATGTTTCCCTAGATAGTGAAAAGGTTTGTTAGCGTGGACTGCAAAACCTAGATTTAAATAGGAGCATATTGTCTAAAACTATAGGTTACAGTATGTTTAACATGTGATGCAAGACATAAGAACAAAATGTCCATGTGATAGCAAAATGGAAGAAGAAAAGATGCAACTGTGATTCGGTGATGCATCAATATTAGCAGTGGCATCTAAAAGGCAATGGTGCCAAATGTTCTTTTAGTTTGACTATCATGACAAGTCGTTTTCATATGGTAAAATCACTTAAAAGCTCTAAGCTCTAATTGTTTGAGTTACTAGTGGTAAAATTGTGAACTTGAACATGGAAGATATTCCCCCAAGAGTATGCTTATTTTTAGGGAAGCTGGAAGGGAATGAGGGAAGAGAAGAGATAGGGAGAGGAGGTGAGAAAAGGAACTAGCATACTTGTTTACTTAAAAGATAAGGAAGGAAATGGAGCAAAGGAGGTGGAAGGAAGGGAAGTGGCCAAATTATTAACTATTTGAGGGTGGTAGCATTCTAAGTAGGGTTTGCAGGCTGAGGTTGAAGGTAACTCCCTCTTCTTCACCATGCTCCCTAATGATGCTCAGTGCCCTCCTCGAGAGAGTCCTAGAACCTCCAACTACAGGAATAATGAGTTTGAAGAGGCTTTATACTTCATCTACTTGGACCTATCATGCTTCACTATGCTCCTTGATCTCCAAACTGATGAGTTTTATGTCTCATCCAACATGCCGGAGAAACTCCTCTTTCATTCCATAGTAGCAGGGGCATAGTCAACTTTGTTACATTGGCAAATGTTCCTTTCTGCCATTTCTTCTCATTTTTGGGTGGAAGCCGATTCACACGCCTCTCATTTGCACAAACCCTTGTTGGCTTCATTCCTCCAGCTATAGCCAAAGTAAACAGTGAGGACCATACAATGTGAACTCACCCGTCTTTCACAGAATTGAATCACCTCTCCAAGTAAATGGATCCTAAGTTGTATGGTACAATAAACTTTGATGAACTATTATAACTTTATTCCTTTCCTTTCCTTTCCTTTCCTTTCCTTAAATGATTGTCTGGTGAGTTTGAAATCATTACTAGAGAATTTATAGAAAAATTTGTTTGTCTTGTAATGTTCCTTTTCTTCTCAGTTAGAAATTGGTAGAACACACTAGTACTTTTGTAGTTGAATCAGTGATCAGCTACTTTGTTTCCCTTTTCTGTGGCTTTTCCAGGGAGTTCTCTCAGAGTCTGGTGGATCCGATTCTGATCGTATTTTTTCCATTGCCACTGGCACGGTCGACTCTAGTAAGAGCAGTATAAACAATGGAAGATGTGAAGGTGTACTAGCAATGGACGAGGAATGTGAGAGATCTGTGGCCTCTGTCGAGGAACAGTTGAGGAAAGAAATGACAGTATATGAGGTTGGTTTCTGCTGAACTTTATTTCTTTGCTTTCTGAAACCTAGTATTTGACTGATGATGATTTGCTTAATTGAATTCGACCATTTCTCTTATATTTTCGACACATTCTATTCCATTGTGAAAAATTAATCACCAACCATTACATAACAAGAAGTTATGAGGCCTCCGCCCGACCTCAATGCTCTTTGCATACCCAACTTACCGTGAATGTGCCCGAACAATCTCTTCAAAGTGTTGTTATCTTTATATCTCAGTTGTAGACATTTCCCTTACGAACACAATATACTATTAGTGAATTTATGGAGCCGAAGTTTATTGAAATGTATTAGTATACCACACTAGTTTGACCACAGTGGCAACTGCATATGCTTCTCGATGCAATTCCCTAGTTTGCTCAGAGGAAAACCTATCTAGCGAATCATTGTAGGAGATTCTTCTATGATATTCGCTTTACTTAATAGTGCAGATTTTTTATTTTATTTTATTTTTTATAATACTAGGTGCAGATTCTCACAAATTTCTTGCTTCAGAAATTCATTGTAGGGATGCTCACCAATTTTGTCAGTATGCCGGTGGATAGAATACACAACACTTTGAAGGTAAGTGGAGCAAATAACTTTTTCATGATAACTTTTCCAAGGAGTCACGATTCATCCTGGCTCTACATTACCATCAGATGTTCTGCGTAGCTGAACCTTCATATGATAAGTCTCTCCAGCAATTACAGAGCTTTCTTTCCAGCCTAGTAGTCGAAGAAAAACTAGAATTGAGAGAAGGGATGTACTTCCTGAAGAAGCAGCATTGATTACCATGCATGCATCTACATCTCAAATACAAAGCAAGATTACTCATTCATTTTATTTGGATTGCTATTGTTCTGTTCTCTGCGTGTGTGTGTAAATATATACACATGTTTGTGTTATTTCCTTTTCATTTCTTCTTATATCTCAATGTTATTGCATTGTCCAACTTTATTAATATTATAACCACAAGGGATTCGTATTGGAAGAAATGAAAAAGAAAAATAAATTATTAGTTCTACAGGGGAACCCATAAGTTAGTTGCACTAATTATCTCTGAAAAATTTGATGAATTATGCCTCTGTAGTCATGTATGAAAAAACATCCGACTCAGAGATAGTAGAAAAATCTGAAATTACGTTGAGATATTTCGGATTGAATGTTCCAAATTGATATTGATTTTTGGAAAGGTGGTGGATTTGGTTCAATTTGAATTGAAAATAATAATGGATTTATATCAAGAGAATCTAACCAAAGTTGCTTCGAAATGTGTGAATAGCCAGAGTTGGTGAGAGCACTGCCGTTGGCTACCACTGTGATTTCCAACGAGAAAATAAATCTGGTTGGTGGCTCGTTAATGCCCTTTGATTTTTATTTTTTTTTATATTAGTATTTAGTTATTCAAGCTTTTAATTTTACATATCTTTTTTAAAGAGTTTATAATTTTTCCAAGTAAAGTTTTTACTAATCATTAGAATAAATCTGAAAAGACTTACACTTCAACGGTCCAATCCAAATTTTACAGACCCATTATTTATGTAAAGCTGTTCCAAGCTTGCTTCACGAGAAGATATCACAGACCCTTAATCTGTTAAAGAGAGCTGGAACAAAGAGATTTATAATATATACATATACGTATATATATAATTTAAATGTCTAAATTTCATTTTTCTGTCTTGATTCTTCTACAGAATAAATTCAGAACACTATTTATGTACATCCAAAAGTCAACTTACCTTTAAAATTCATCCTCAATTATGATCAAACTCTGACGCTCTACTTAATTATTTGAGTATTTTACCACCACATTACACTCCTCCTAGAGGCAAAGACATCTATAATATAACAAGGGAATCTATGAACATTAGTTTTAATTGCTCAGTAGGTCTAAACAGCAGTTAGAAATTAGCATCCCATGTTGAAGCACATAAAAAAAAAGCCTTACAGCTATCCATTTAAAAGTTTTTAAGTACTTCCAACTTATGATACTACATGATTCTCGAGAAACAAAGGGAATCTATGAATATAGTTTCTAATAAATACTATTTCAACTGTTTCAGTTGCACTGGTAGCTGCGTAATGTAGAATTCATGAAATACACATCAGTATAATAATGTACATTGAAAAACCAAAGTGCCGCAGTTAATAACCGAACTACTTATGCCTGCCAAACAATGTATCCTTCAGAATGCATTTTACAAAAAAAAATAAAAAAAAAATTAAATTACATCAGCGAGGACTTCAATGCAGGTCTGATCTCTGATCCATCAACCTAGTTATTTGTCAGATGAACAAAACCAGCTACCTGAGGTGTACATATGGAAGGTTGAGGCCCCAAAGATAAGTGGTGAATAGTCATCCACCAAATGACCGTTCCCCGAGGTTAAATATCTTGCATATAGAAGAGCAATCTGAAAAAGGAATAGATTTATTTATGACTTCATCTTTAGATGAGCATCTGAGATTTGTTTCCAAGGTAATAATAATCATAGTTCAAAACATGTCATAAATTTATCAAGTTAAAAAAGTATTAGAACAGAATCAACAGACTTAAGGCGCAGTTTTCTAATTGTGCTATGAGATGTACCTGTGTTTATCCTGCAGAAATTTTAGCAACAACCAATACATGTTGGTTTTTCTTTTTGCAATTTTTTCCATTATGTTTTACTGAAAACATTTTTCATAGCATTAAAAAAATAATTTGTATTTCAATGAATCTGAGAAAGATTAATCAGCCTTTATAAACACACACACACACACACATGATAGACAAGTCAAGGAAAATTATTTATTTTATTCCCTCATTTTCCAGATTCTTCTTTTTTTTTTCAGGAAAAGAAAAACTGAAGAAACAAAATCTGGAAGTAAGCACAGCCTATATACAAATTAGACATATCGACTCGAGCACCATAGCCAGCATCCGGTTATAGGACACAAAAGTTTGGTCAATCTTGGTGCCTCTTAGAGGGATTAGGTCAATAGGATTATTAGTACAGTGTACTTAGTATGATTTTTACATGTAGAAGTAACTGTGCCATTGAAGGCACTACAATGCTCCCTTTCTCCACCTTCAGCATAATTTAGTGGTTATTAAGCTGAAAAAGAGTTCAGATACAGACAACAGGGACATGCAAGGGTTGAGAATCCTCAAGTGAGAAAGATATAGAGAAATCCCAAGCAATTGAAAGAAATCAATTAGATATTAACAGTGTTGATTAAGGTTATGAATAAACAAGAGTAAATAAATTTGATGAATTACTATACAATGGAAGTGAATATTGAACAAACTATTTCAATTGGCACATTTCCAGTGAGAAAGAACAGGCTCTTCACAACAAAGTGACAGTAAGTTTAGAAAGGAAGAAAAAAATTGACAACACAAGAAGAGGATACTATGAAAGAATAAAGACACTTGCAGATAAGAAGTGTTCCAGTCTTAAATCTAAAGGGCAGTCTGGTACACGAAATTCCCTCCAATGCGGGATGTTAGAGAAGGACCTATTATTGTAAGCAGTCTTATCCTACTTTGCAAGAGACTGTTTTCGTGACTAGAATCCGTAACTTTTAGATCATATGGCGGCAACTTTACCGTTGCGCTAAAGCTCCCTTTTGTTCCAAGTCTTAAATATGCTTCTTGGAATTCCTTAAAATATCTATGCATGTCAGGGAAGTTACCAGCTAATATGAATTTGTTTTCTTTGATGGAAAAAGAAGTTCAAAAGTCTACCTGCCAGCTAATAAGACTTTGTCTTCTTCCCTGTTTTTGAGATGCGTTTCAAGTCTTGGATACCTTTTTTCATTCCTCTGAAAATTCAGAACCAAAGGGTCACTATTGCAATAAATAACCATAACCTTCAGAAACATCATACCTCTGATGCAGATAAACCAATACATAGAACAGAGGCAGCAACATGACTATCAATATGGAAACAGCTAGGTAGAAGGCACTAGTTTGCTTCTGTTAAAAATGAGGGAAAAGTGTTATGATAAAAAAATATTAAAGAGCAACAGAAATTGTTTACTTACTTTATAAAATGCTTAAAGAAACAAACAATATAAACAAATAACAAGTGAATTGCAAATTATTAAAATGTGATAACAACAGGAAAAGTTGCACAAAATGGCCTTGAAAGTGAACATTCATTATCAAGCAAAAGCAAACTAAAAATGAAATCTTAATCGGATTTCAAAGGAATAAACTGTTTTTTATTATTTTAAAAAAGCAGTTTTATGCATTTCCAGGAAAACACACTCCTCATCACTTGAACTGTTTTCAACAATAATTGATGCACTTTTAAGTTTCACATAAGATATCTAGGACAGTAATGATGTCATATGATGCAAGAATATAATAAGATTGGCAGCCTAGGAAAACATTTCACAACCAGGCAAGATATCTCTGTCTAAGTTATATTAATAGATCAGATAGGATTTCTTGTTTCTACTTTCAAAAAAATAACCGATTGAGGTCTGTCTCCTCAGCTACAAGGACCATAGGGTATTCTCCTGTAAACTTAAGGAATAAGAGAACAAAACATCCATACAAGTTCCATTATCATGGAGGCTATGTGTAGGCACTCCATGACAAAAATACTCTTGGAGGTTGTGCGATTCTAATGTTATCTACACATGTTCCAGAACAGTTCTGGGTGGAGACTGTTTTAACAACTTATCTTATTGAACACCTACCATCACATGTACTGACTTTCCTGACCCAGTGCCAAGAATTACTTGCAACTATCCTGATCATTGAATCCTATCAAATCCTCTAGTCAGGGTCTTCATTTGCACAGCTTTTGTCCACATCAACCAGCATCACAGTAAACGTGACACAAATCTATCAAATGTCTTCTCCTAAGTTACTCCTTGTATCAGAAAGGTTATAAGTGCCACTCCCCAAAATTTACAATTGCATGGACATAACCTTCTCAGAAGACCAGCCCTTTATCCCAAATCAAATATTCAAGGGGAGAATCCAACACTAAAGAATATCAAATTATGGGAAAACTAGAGCCTTCTCCAGTACATCATTCCTATTCTCAGCCTGATCAACTGCCCATGGCATGTCCTTTACCTGTGTCGACTACCTTACCCGTGTCAAGTCCCTCAAGTTCCTAAAAGGGTTGGTTCCTTGGAATCCTGTTTCTTCTAAAATTACCCATCAACCTAGAATCTGCACAAAGGAAAACCAAAAGAACCTATTGTCTATTCAAGTAAATAGAAAACTCTAGAAAAGCAAGAGGACCACACACCATCAGGGCAACATCAAGCCCCTCAGAAACTCACACAGGTAACACTCTTTGAGACTTGCATTCTGTTGAGGTTTTTGATTATTCTAATCAACTGATTGGGTGTAAAATCTTACACCTAACATCCCATTGGTAATTGTGTATCTTAAGAAAGTCTCTCCTAGTTTTAGAGCTTTTGTTATATCCTTAATAGATATCCAAATTCCAAATAATGTGCAAGAAGCACTTGTCCAACCAGAGTTAAAGACAGCAATTACGGAGGAACTTTGAGACCAGCCTACCTGCAGGGAAGGGATTGGTTGGATGCAAATGTTGCTGGGAGTGTGAACAAATTCAAGGCAAGATCGGTTACTAAAGGATTCAAACAACCCTATCTAACTACAAGGTGGCATTTGCCCCTGTGGCTAAGTTAAGTTCAATGCAGGTTCACTAGACTCTAGCCACTAATTTGAACAGACCCGTCAGCCAATTAGATGTAAAAAAAAACACATGCTGACTTGGTGATCTAGAAAGTGGTTATACATGGAAGCTCTATCATGACTTGAAACACAAGAGAGCTTTAGAAATATGTGCAATCAATAAACCACTATATGGTTTTAATAGGTTCCCATGTGCCAGGTTTGAGAGACTAAACAGTAGTAAAGAAGCATAGGTTCCTTCAACAAAGTATATATTAATGATAACATTCTGATAAGAGACCAAGCGAAGGAAATGGAAAGGACTTATACATGGAAAATCCACCATGATTTGAAAAACCCAAAAGAGCTCCAACAAAGTGTGCAGACTCAATAAGCCATATGGTTTTAATCAGTCCCCAAGTGCCGTGTCATTTAATTGACTCAACAAGCAAGATTGAGATGGAGTAAGAAAGTCCATAGACTGATAAAGGAAGGGCTGGTAAAGGGCAGCATAATGCACGAAGCTCCCGCCAATGTGGAGTCCTTTCCACTATCAACATGTCAATTATAGTAGCTTAAGTGCTTGTTGGTGGAGCTCATAAAATGTTGCATTGAAGTCAATATGGGATAACCAAATGGCACTGCCTATTTCTTTGAATTAGACAAAATTGGCATATGAACATTAGTGTCCCAAGCAGATTATGTTTGCAACAAGCTAAGCATGTCAGATTCATATGCATTAACTTGAATAAAGTTGATAACTTGTTTAGCATGATGTTAATTGTATGATAAGCAGATCATGTAATCAGTGTGAATGAAAGATCATATAGAACAATATAAATAAGATCTAAAATATTAGCTAAATACAAAAAACTAAATTTAAATAATGTATAAGGTTATTAAAGTTTTTTGAACAAAGATTTCATTTATTAAACGGATCAAGCCAACCCATTTACCACAGCAGGCATGTCATATCATTTATGTATTTTCCCATATCCTAATCAGGGCATGCCATATCACTGAACATGTTTCATGTCAAGTTATCATGTTATGTCCAATAGGGGGATTCATATTTTCTCATGTCATAATTGAACCATGTCATATCACTGATCTGTTTCATGTCAAGTTATCATGCCATGTCCAATTCTGCCGTCTACTAAAGAAAACAAGGGCTGTGACCAACCTTAATCACTCTCAATACTGCATCTGGTCAATAACACCACATAATAAGAGGTGAAAAGCGCATGGTCAAACCTTACCTTGCCACCCTGAGAGAAAGGCTTCTTGCCCCTACTGCATGTGTGAGCATCACAAAATTGACGCAAGAAAAATTCTGCAAATAACTCCCCATCAAAAAAAACTCTACGATGATTCAGTGAAAGTGGCATATTTATATAGCTGAAGACATACCATGGAGACGACTTGCGGAATGACCTTGATTAGTGGGAAAGCAATTGTCTGCCAGGCTCTGTGTATTGGACAAGGACCAATAACCAGTTATTAGCTGAGGGGCATATTCAGCGAAAATAACATGCAAGAATTTCTTAATCCAAATACAGTTAACTCATACATCCGAACTGAGTAGGTAAACCCTTGGACCAGAAGATGGCTTTGTTCAGCCCATACACCTTATGCTATTCTTTTTGGAATCAATGCATTATATAAATACTTCCATAGGGCAGAAATTAAAAATGGCATTAATAAATGATTAATTTACAGAGCTTACTGATAAGGCAGATGAATTAACTATTATTATGTATTAAGAAGAAAAAAATATCCAAGTTGGTGAAGCATTCATTGTCAGAGATCTGGCATTGGTTTGAATTTGATCTAACTTGAAGAAATAAGTACAATTTGGAGCATATTAAGGCAGAAGAACATGCTCAAATCCACAATGTTAGGCATGAATATAAGTACTAATTATTTCTCATATTCAATCAGTATACACTCAATGAAGAAATCCTACATCTGTATTTCTTATAATTTCAGTATATGTACTATCCTTTTGTGTCACCAGCAACAAATTTTGGAAGGTATTTCAGTCAGTAACCAACTTAAATATATAGCAATGGGATGACCAGATAGCACAGAATTAGCCAAACAGCTGCAGAAAACATTCATTTCAAGTGACAAGCCAGGAATGATACAAATATTTCTACCATTTGGTTCATGATAAGCTTGTAAGAATCTTCTTGTTGATTCTATTATAATGAGATACTCCTAAGTGATTTAATAAATAATGAACCTCGCAAAGATGGCGATTCCTAGCAGCAGCTGCAGGATTGCATTTTGTCTTGGCTTTCTTGGACTCTACCATCTGGTCACAATGCAATGCTCCACATATATCTGCTAAGCATCGTCCTTGACCCTGGAGAGAGAGACGAAAAACATTGAAAACCAAGTGTATTTTTTTCAATGTAGTTTTAGAAAAACCAAAATATTTGCTAATAAGGTCATGAAGCTTTATGCAGCATAGTCTACCACATCAAAACAATACACTTTGTAAAAAAAAAAACTCATGGAAAAGAAAACAGACAAAAGACAAAGAGCGCAGAGAGTGAAACACAGGATACATGCCACTACTTCAGTGACTGTAACATAGTGGCATTAGTATGTATAATGCACTAATCCTTAAGCTAGCAGAGAATGTATTGTTCATTGGCAGATAAAAGTGTAAGACATGCTTTTGAAGTGGCTATAAGTCCAACAAACGAAAAAAGAATTTTGCCACATTAACCATCAAACAAGAGAGTATGGTCACTTCTAATCCTTGGAGTGACTAGACCAACCAAATAATGGAATACAAAAGAGGTATTAATGATCGCAGAAGCCTACATCATGTTGAGCTGATGCATCTGATGTAAGAAGCAGAAGCTCCACTATGCTGATGCACCAATCACATGAAACAGTGAGCATTTTACAATGGTGCTTTCAAAAACTAGTGTTTCAGAATTTCCAGAATAGCTAAGCAGAAAAATTAGTTTCCAACAGATAAGAAATCATGTGGTAAATAGAATTTTCAAAGCTAATTTAAATTTTGATTGTGAAAAGCAAATGCATAGAATCAGAAAAGTAGAATATTAGGAAATGCACACCATTTAAAAAGAAAAGAAAGTAAATTGTGTCAGTTATTTGTCTTCTAAGATTCACCTACATCATCCAGCAGGTTAGAGTGCCGGTTGTCAAAATGTAGATCAAGGAATTTTTCAGCTCGGAAATTTTTCTTACAGAAGCCGCAACGCCAATCATTGATATCCACATGGATTTTATGTTGTTCTTGTTCCCTGAACATATCATTATCATGATGAAGCCTGCACTTACTGGGTAGATGGTATTGCTCTTGCTCTACAAATGGCATTAAATACTGCAAGATAACAGATTTTAAAAGAGATGGTGATCTACATGCAGAACAAAGTTACTAGAGTTGACAGTGATTTTGTGTACCTGCTCAATGATTTTTGAGGCAATCCTGCTCCTTTCTCTGGAACAATGTACTTCGTGTTTTTTTACATCTTCTTGCAAAAGAGTTCTGAAAATGGAACATAACCAAAACAAATCTAATAGATAATCTTCCAACCCCAGGAATGTCAATATAAAGGTAGACTGTTCTCAAAAACTACACATATAAAAACAAAGATAAGAAGGTTTCAGATCTGTCAGGAAGCTTATTATGCTAGAAAACTGACATTGGGAGAATATAAAACCTTTCACCTCCACCTAGCCAGCCCAAAGATTCAAATAATGTGATATTTATTTTGATGATAACAAATTGAACTATGTTTTGTACAGAAGTTAGACTTGCAGGAAGTTATGGAATTGAGAGTGCAGGAACCAAGCTAATATCACAATGAGAAATCAAAATTGGTTTGCTACAAGTCCTGATAAATCATGATCAGAATGCACAATCAGAAGATAGCTCACAACAAAGAGTAGCAACAAAATTGGCTTTCTAGAAAGAAAACTAAGTTATTTTAGAATTATATACTCAAGTTATTGGCATGGTCATAACCAAGCCAATTGGTCAAACTTAGTCAAACTTTGATTGAATCTGCAGTTGGCCCTTAATGTAATTAATTGTATTCTGTATTGATCTAGATTCTTGTTGTACTTTATCTAATTTCAAACCTTAAATATCACCAATTCACTTAGTCTAAATCCCATTTCACAAGAAAGCAAATGCATTGCTAAATGCTTGAATCATTTGGTTTACCTGAATTTCTTTATCGATACCTTCTTAAAATTCCCACATAAGCACTCATTTTACTACAAAAATAAAAGGTTGACTCTGAACAGAACCAGGGACAATTCCATTATCTGTTTATAAAGATTTTTTTCCGAGCCAAAACAGAATTTTTTAAGGTGAAAATTCTCATACTGCACCGATAAGCTTCTGAACCAAACCAACCTATTGATTCAATTTTGTTAGATTTAAACTGAATATATATATAGGGTTTAGGGTTTTAGGGTTTCTTTTTATCACAAAAAAATCCTCTAATAATATAATGAAACTCTGGGTTCAGCCATGTGTGTGTGTGTGTGTGTGTGTGTGTGTGTGTGTGTGTGTGTATAATTTTTTAATTGACACTAGTAATTATAATGCAGTTTAAACACCACTTTTAAGCATCCTTTAACATATTCTAAAAATGGAATAAATTATAGACAAAGATTTATCACCTGGTTCCAGCAGCTCCAACAAAATCCTAGAGTAAGAAGAGGAAATCACAAATACGGCAAAGGTTAATTTGAAGAACATACACATCTGCAAGAAAACTTAATCTAAAACAAACATTTTGCTTCGTTCCAAGATTCAAGTTCATGGAAGATGCTATCCTCATGCAAAAAAAAAAAAAAAAACACTCATAAAGGAATTGATGAAAACCACTGAACTAGTGGAACACATTCTGGATGCAATTAATTTACAGTGAAAGCCAGTAATGTAGAATGGATTCAATGTCATACTCGAGTACAGATATGGGGAGGCATGTTTGGCTCATTCAGAGGCAAAAATTAGAAGGAACACCACCTGCAGTGAGTCTATGCTAGTGCATATGGAGACATTTTTGCATGTTTCCTCAGATAGAGAATAAAGCCCCAACATATGCTACATGTGTGGCATATGTAAGCTTGCATGATCATGAAAAAAATATATAAATATATATTTGGTCTATATTTCTTTGTTTCAACTTCTACTATTACATTGATATGTACCAAATACTGGATAATATAGAATTGGCCAGTTATGTACCAAATTCTTATAACAGCAGCAGCTTCAGAAAAAAGATAATCCAATAATTCAATTAAACTTGTAGCAGATTTGCACTAACAAAAAGTCGAGTTCCTTTTGGGGGAGAAAGAAACTTAACTGAGTCCCAATGTTGGTAGCCATAAACTTGATGCCAAGAAACAGAACATCAACACATACATCAAATTTGTTAGTAGCAGACGTTTCTACTACAAATTCAAAGCTTGGATGTTCCTAGTAACTATAGCCATATCTTTGCAGGTAAATCACTAGTTTAAAACTGTTAAATTTAGGGGGGAAAATATTTGATTGCATTTTTACTAAAAGTCACGGGTTCGAGTTCTGAAACAACTTCTTGCAAAACAGGATAAGACTGGGTACAATAGAGTATTCTCCGGAATCCCGCATGGCAAGAGCTTCGTGCAAGAAACTGCCTTATGCATTTTAAAATACCAATTAAATTGCTATATATAGGACTAAATATAAAACCCTAAACTAAAGAATATCAATGCGAGACTAAATCCACTAGACCTAAAAACTCTAGTGTTCAAATCCCACTAGGGACGAATAGCTTGGAGGTCGGCCTCTAAGAGGGACGAATAGCTTGGAGGTCGGCCTCTAAGTATGCATAAGTTGTGCTTCGGATTTACCCAGTAGGTGAACCGGGGCGAAGACTGTCTAGCTCCAAGATTAGTCAGGTAAAGCTCAGACATCTAGATTATAAAAAAAAAAAAAACTCTAGTGTTGTTTAGTCTTCAACACTCCTACTTAAGCTAAAACATAGATATTATTTAATCCAACTTCAATTTGGCACATAATGACATAACCTAGAGAAACTTTTAGAAAAATACATAGGTTAGATAATAGACATGATAATAGTGATGCCCAAAACATAATGCATGCGTATAAGTGAAACGAAATATTGGAAAGACCAATTATTAAGTTTGCACTTTGTAGTGCCAAAGCAATGAAAGAGACTCATTAAATCTTGAATTTACTGTTGCCGATGCTTATATGCCACGTCTCCTAAGAAAGTTCTTGCTATAGATTTGGTGTGTGAGGCGCAGCACAAGATGTTGGAGGCGCAGCATAAGCATGCAGCAGCAGCAGCATCAGCATGCAACAGTAGAAGCCAATTTGGATGCATTAGTCATTATCTGATGCATAAGGAGGAGATAATGATTTACTCAATAGAGGAAGAGAGTCACCTCCACATTGCTATATCAGCCATTAAGTTGGCCACAGTCACAATTGCAGTGATGAGGTTAGTGGTTGCAGTTTGGGAGAGACGTAGGTTCTTCCAAGTGATTGTAGGCTTGGATTTCACTAGTACATTTTAAGCTCATTTGGTTGATAAGTTTGTTCATTTTGAGAGATCCTTTATTTATTTACGAGTTTATTTATAAGTATGATAAAAGCTTTGTTAATAAACATGGTTCACAAGCGTTGTTTGTGGACATTGTTCATAAACATTAAACATTTCACTATCTTTGCTTACTAACATTAGTGAGTTGACCACGTATGTTTTCAAGATTGTTCATTTAGTTTAATAAATTATTCATGCTTACCACTTAATTAATCTTGTGCACGTCAAACATTAACAAACTCTTACCAAGCCGAACACTAAAGACTCTTGCTTCTTTTACAGATCCAATTGTCATCGATGCCTTTAAAATGGAAATTAGGGTTGCCTAGAAATTTGCTCACATATCCTTCCCAGTCGTCGAGAACACTTTACCATACCTTCATATTTCCATGCAGAGAATGTCTTCGCACAATTGTTAAGAATGCAAATAGCGTGCGATGCAGTATCATTTTTTATCCTCCTGTGGGCTCGAAATGACGCGTCTCACTCAACAGCAACAAGACATCACGAGACTTTAAGTTGAGATAAATTACACACTTGTTGATGGTTCCACAAAGATTGCGTTGTTCCCTACTTTTGCCAGTCGCACGTTTACTATGAAATATCAAAGTAGTTTAACTGTTCAAGCCAGCATGACCTTTAGGAATACAGTAAAGAGGAAGAAGAAAACTGATACAGTTTATCTTGGTTCCAATGCAACTAGAAGAATCAAAGGAACAAAACATATCAGTAAATTTCCTTTAAAAGATCATGAGATTTTTTCTCTCGCTATTTTACCATAGTACAACAGAAAAACGAAGGAACAAAACGAAGAAGACGGAGGAAGTCAGAATCCAAGAACCTGATGAGAAAGGCATCCTGCGACGTCCAGCGAGACAAAGAGGCAAGCGAAAAGGAAGGCGATGGCCGCGGCCGCTCGTCCCATGGCGGTCGGAGGAAGAGGCGGAACACCGAAAGGGGCAATTCGCTCTCTCTTTTTTAATTCTGCTTTCCTGCGCCTGCTGCGGCTAACGGCGAACTAACGCAAGCCCATGGGCCGGTTGTTTGGTAGGACCGCCATGTGGCCAGGGCCGTCGTGCAGTAATTTGGATATTTTCTTTGGTTTAGATGAGAAGATTATCAATTTAAATATACGAAA
>JBAMHZ010188085.1:0-14665 GCA_037177395.1 Alpinia galanga | reverse complement strand
GAAGCGTATATCTAACACTAGTAACCTACATTGGGTAGTTAAGCTCCAGAGATGACCTTGCAATCTTTACAAATCTTCTATCTCTCTTTCTAACCATTAGAAAAGTCAATTTGTGATTTATTATTCCCACTTTTAAACGTTACCCAGTGTTCTTCTCTTTTCTTAAAAAACATTTCAGCTAATATAAGGTCATATGTTATCACAAAATCCAATATAATTTTACCTTCTTCATTTCTTGTTCCAAACCCATAACCCCTATGCACCCTCTCATATTCTTCATTTTTCACTCCGATATGCCCATTTAGATCGCCTCCTATTAAAATCATTTCATTTGATGAAATGTTTTGTAATACTTCCTCGAGGTCATTGCAAAATCTTGATTTGGTATATTTATCTAATCCTATGCATATATGTTAATTACGTTCATAGTTTCTTTCTCCACTACTATCTTAAGAGCTATAATTCTATCTCCCTTTCTAACTACTCTTATAACTTCATTCTTTAATAACCTATCTACAACAATACCAACTTTATTTCTTATTTTACTCTTTCCTGTGTACCATAACTTAAAACTCGAGTTCTATATCATCTTTACCTTCTAGCTTACTCATTTTGTCTCTTGTACATACAAAATATTAATTCTTCTTTTAATCATCGTATCAACTACCTTCATTGTTTTGCAAGTGAGGATTCGTATGTTCTATATTCCAAATCTTAAACTATTAGTTTTTCTATCATATTTGTTTTTACCCAACTTATGATGTGAGAACTTTTACCTATTTAACACTACACTCAAGTTCTCATGGAGATGTAGTGGTCTTTGTCGATACGTTATAGTCGGACCCTACACCACAAATTCTTGCATATTTATCATTACATTCAAGTTCTAGAGATGTAACGGTCCTTGCCAAAACATTACAGTCGGACCCTGCAACGCGTTCCTTCTGGGGAACGAAGCATTAAGACAATAGTTTAATGGATGTATACAGTGAACATTTGTCATAGTTTAATGTTTGCTAACAACCTAATGCAACTCTCCTTTATCTGGGCTTGGGACCAGCCATGACAAAATTAACTCCTCATGGGCGGTCCTTGCAAGGAAGTGAAGGAAAGACACAAAAATGAGGGAACAAAGCAGCACTTGCATTACTAATAATTAACAACTTTGACAGAAGAGTTAGGGCTAACTAGTAGTTCTTTCTTATTTTGGTGTATCTTCTGTTTTCATTGGATTTAAAATCACCTATTAAATAGTAGATTCATTATAGAAACCTTCAAAATAAAATATGTACACCTGAACTAAATAACCTGTTCTACCCTATCTTTGAATCATCTTCCACTTTGTCCTCCCTTCTAATGAGCAGATCATTCAGTCATACTGTTTCCCACACTGTCGCAGAGGACAGAACTACTAATCACTGTGATTTATGAACATAGAAGTTAGAACCGGATCCCACCACCATAAGGAGTATGGCATCAGTTTCTGCAATACATGACTCAAGATCCTTGTTTAAGACAGAACAACCAACTCACTGTGATTTATAAACATAGAAGTTAGAACAGATCCCACCATCATAAGGAGTATGGCATCAGTTTCTGCAATACATGATTCAAGATCCGTGTTTAAGGTATCCTTTTCAATCTAATTCATTAAGATTAAGTTTGGTGATTCTAATTGGTACCATTACCAACCTTTTCAATCTAAAGAAACACCAACCAACTATAAGCCCATTCCATAGTAAGTGCTCACTTGAAAAACTGAATGAGAAAAAATAAGGACACCCTTTCTTTGTTTTCTTCTAAGAAAAAGAATCGCTGATCACTAATTGCACCCAATATTAATCAGCCCAATCTCAGATGAAAGAACTGATCACATTATATTAAAAGTGGATGACAAGTAAAAGAATATAAAAATTGGGCAGATCATTTTATTCTTTCCCTTCCACTTTTGCATATTTTCCCACAAGAAAAAGGAAAAGGCAACTTATTTATTTTCTTTCCATGCCTTTCACTTTTCCATTAATCCATTTTTCTTCCCTCACTTTTTTTTTTTCCAACCATTAAGTAACCAGTGTATAGGCAGTGCTTCAGCAAAGTACAGCCGAAGCTAGTCCTTCATCTCTGCCAGCTACCAGTGCTAAATTGACCTCCAGGTTGACAGGGGTGGACCTCTTTCTCTCCTTTTCCCCTATAGCACAATCTGTGATTGGTTTACTTAGTTTAATCTCCCATTTGTTCTGTCTATCTCTCTCTAACGCTCTGCTGCTGCTTCAAAGTGTGTTTCATTTTTGTTGCTTCAGTCAATCATATCAGACTTGCATCCGTGTTTTGGAGGTTGATTTCTAGTCTTCTTCTTCTTTTTACAATTATGGTTTATACTGGATATGTTTTTCTCATGTTTGAAAAGAGGAGTCCTGGTGCAATGGTAAAATTATTACTTTGTGACTTAGAGGTCATGGGTCTGAGTTTTGAAAATAACCTCTTATAAAGCTCAGGATAAGACTGCGTACAATAGATGCTTTCTCGGGATCCCACATGGTGAAAGCTTCGTGCATTGGACTGCCCTTTATGTTTTATTAAGTAACCAATGTAAATGTATTACTCTAATATAGGGTGCAGATACAATCCAAGGCACTCAACAAACATTTTAACATTGCCAGTTCAGAACATATAATAATCGGATTGAACCAGTCTGTGGGACCAGAAAAAATCAGAACTAGGTCTGATCTTGTCCAGTTACAGAACAGGATCAGATATGCATCCAACTGGGGAAAAACAAACCAATTGAACTGGCTGATAACCGGAGGGAACCAGTCCGTTTGGTCATTCTTCCAAAAATCCCATTTGGTCATTCTTCCAATAATTTTCAAAATATTCATTCATCTGCTCTAATGAGAGATAGTTAAGTATTAGATGCATAGATATGATAGTTGTAAACTTTTAATCCTTGAGATGTATGGTTTACAACTTCTATTAGGTGTTTAAAAAATTAAGCACAGAATTTTGATATATTTAGGATTTTGCAAATGGTTATACAATTAGAAAAATTAATTAGATCTGGTCACCAGTTAGCTTGTTTGGGTCAGTTCTCAATTTGCTATGCAATTTGACCATCCCATACTTTGACTTGTCAACATTAAGCCGAAGCTTTTCCAGTTCAATTTCTGGTCCGGTCTTTATAACTATGGTTAAGAAAACATCCCTTTAATAATCCCCACGATGCCTAAGTAGATGTAATTTCAAGGGGTCAGCTAATCCAAGAGTTTAGGGGATACTTGTATTTAATTATACAGTACGTTGGGAATTCTGTCAATTTCAAGCACAACTCTCCTTTCTTGGGCCTGGAACAGAACACATTGAATGCTAAGGATCAACGGATAGAATTCAACAAAGAAACTTGCAATTTTAGCCACATGGATTCAATACTTGGATAACCAACTACTGAGGTTACACTTCTCCCAATTCTAGTAATTGAATACCTTACAAAATTCCAAGGGAAAAATGTTTGCATAAGTACAGGATCAGCACCCAAAACAATGAACAAGTTCTCAAAGATAGACACCTACCCCACACACCCAGTTGACTTAATAATTCCTAGCCATGCAGCATATGCCGTTTGTTCCACATACATCTACAAAAAGACTGAATAGCCAGTACAGAGCAACTGTCATTCTGCATCTAACATATGGAAAACTTACGGAAATACTCTGCCAGTTGAAATTTCATGCAACACACATGCAGAACACAGACACAAGGAGTCTAGTCAGGCCATACAAGATACAACATATCTTCAGGCCCTTACTAGATACTACACACCCTCATCAGGTGATTATAGATACCACACACCTACATTAGGTCGATGTTGATATTGCATACCTTCATCAGGTCAACATAGATATCACATGCCCTTATTTGCCCAACTGAAAAAAAGTAATAAAAAATCTATGCACCTGAAGAAATGAAGTTGCACAAAAGAGCAATTTGGATAGCTGTTTTCTGTTTGTCACCAGTTAGCATCCAAAAATTGATTCCGGCCTTCCTTAGTGTTTCAATTGTTTCAGGCACACCATCCTAAATGTAAAAAGGAGAAAGTTTGATATAAAACACCATTAGTACATGGTGTCATGTATATGAAAGAGAGACCAAGAAAATTCAAAGATACAGAAAAAAAATGTTAATAATTATCTAAAGAATAAACCTGCAATTGATCTTCAACTGCAGTGACACCGATAACCTCAAGGTCATGCTCTAATCTTTGGCAAACTTCATCCAGCTTCCACTAAACAGAGAGGAAGCAACACAGTTAGATTCCTGAATGTCATGCAAATTTAACAAAATTCCACTGTGACCTACTTCTCTATTAACTAATGTACTATTGGCCTCCTTAAATGCTTGTGACCAATCTTTATACTCATCATCTTTCAACTCACGCCATCCCAAACAAAGAGTTCGCAGACCCAACTGAGCATATTGATCCACAGCATCAACAAAAGGCCTAATCTGCTGCCCTGGAATAGTTTTAATAGCATTCAATACGTGTTATACATTTTAAAGAAAAATTTGTTAAGTTCTTGGAAACATTGGATGTTCAAATACTTCAGAAACAACAATAAGGAAATCAGTCAACCTTCACAGGATAAAAAGTTTTCATATTTCTTATGAGCAATAGTAGAAATGATCCAACAGCAAAAAAATATGTGTAGTAAGGTCTGCACGTGAACTAATAAGTTATTTACTAAGTGAAAGAAAGCTCCACCAAGGAGGCAAGGAATATGGAAGAGAAGGCTTCTGTTCCTAGTTTCTTTTTGAGGAAAATAATGACATGTTTTTCACAGACAACTTAGAATCAAATTATAAGTTTTTACTGAAATAAGTGAAAGAAAGTTGCACCAAGGAGGCAAGGAATATGGAAGAAAATATTCCATTCCTAGCTTTCTTTTTGTGGAAAATGAAGTGTTTTTGAAGACAACTTAAAACTAAATTAATTAATTAGTCAGATACAGCATCCAACATGGTATATTGTTCAAAAGACGAACTACTCCAGTGAATTGCATTGTAACCACACAAAAAAAGGACAAATATTCAATATGGAAATGATACAAGACCTCTGGATGGAACTATTGTAAAATAAATAAAACTAATCAAGGATGGATAATAAATAGTGACCGGTCATGTTGCTGACATCCAGCATGGAAAATCTTCAAATTTAACAATAAAAAGCTATCATTGCAGATGGAGAAAGATGAGGAAGAAGAGTGGTACAGGAGGTGGAGAGATAAGAGTAAGTAAAGGAGAACCATGTGACTCAAGAGAGGGACTCAAATGACAAGGAAAAGACAACAGATGTGGAGGACAAAGACAAAACAAAACTAAAGAGATAGGAAAGAAAAGGCATTAGCAAACTCCTTTTTTTGATTGGTTAGAACATGTATTAATTGGCCTGGATTGGTCATGACTCCAAATCTAAACCAGTACCGAACTAGTCCATAAAACTTCCATGATATCTGATGCAAGGCAGAAATATATACCGGATAGTTACTACCCATTCCAATCAAATATCTAAAACCATAACTTAGAATACATATGATTCTGATGAAATTCAATAATATATATAAAAAAATAAACATTCTCTAAAGGTTCTGGATTCAACAAGGCTAGCTATCCAGATACATATGATAATGATATAAAAATGACAGTATAAATGAAACACAACCAGCTACAAAATGACTTGTCGAGTAGGCAAACCATGATAATAACAGTAAATTACCAGCATACGCTATAGGAAGGATAGCTTCATCTGCACCCTTGGACAAGAGAAGGATCTTGCCATCCTCAGAATCCTTAACAACCACTGACATTCTTTTGCGATCAGAAGTGAACTCTAGAATATCTAGTATCTCATAGTGGATCAGTTTACCATTAAAGTTGATCTCTGCCAACAAAATAAATCGTCAAAAAAAAGATATTGTCTGTAAAGAGACACAAGGAACTGGAATAAAATAATCCCATACAAATGTGAAACAACTGGATGAGAAACACTGATGATGAGTACACTGAGAGAGCAACAGACACCAAGATCATCATTGGTGCAAATGCTATAAATCAACAGATTTGCCTGACACCATCAAGCATAAACCTTCCTAAGCAGGCTAACTTACCAAGACTGTTCCCGTTTTTACTTATGAGAACCATATGCAATCTAGCAGCAGCATTAACAAGTGCATCCTCATCCTGAGATTGAGCTTTATACAAGATATTCCCACTCATGCTACACAAGAAGATAGAATGCTTTAGGATTCTACAGTATATAGATAACAATTAATGAACCACAAACAATTTCAAATGTGGGTCAAAAACCTTCTGACAGGGACAACTGTATTGCAGACTGTCATGATCGTCAGAAATCTGATTACATCAGGAACATTATTGATGACAGCATTCAACAGTTCAACATCTATCTAAACAAAAAGATTATCAGATACAAGAATTGTATAACTTCCCACATAGGAGTGTGATGGAGCAATATCAGTAGCATACATGTAATAGATAGTTAGTTTTCAAGGTTAACCATCAAAAGAATCAGCAGAACTAGCTGCATAGTGAAATGTATGACAAGCAGAAAAGTATTTGTGATTAGTCTTCTCCAAAACAATTCCTATTATATCCTTGTTTATAAGAAAAGCAGCAAGCGTCTTTACTACGATGAGATTCAAGTGACCAGATTGCCTGGTTTTATTATATAGATATCAATATGTCATTCCCCCTCAGGGCTTCCACAACGACCAACAACAACTTCTTGATCTCAAGGAAGATATAAGAACCCATGGCCTAAGTTTCACTAAACAATTCTTTGTCAGTTTAAACTATCCAGCACAACCACAGCTTTCCTTAGTATAGCACAAAAGAAAGCATGTAATGTTCTACCATCCCCAGCAAGCCAACCAAACATTCTTTTACTAAAGACTACTTTAGTGCCCACTGATTATGTGATCCTTGAACAATCAAGCAAACATTTCAGAACTGGCCTTCTAAGTGTAATCTGAGTTAAAAAATTGCACACCTCCTGTCAATATAATCTCAAGAACAATAGTTCTTTCACAGAGGTGCAGAGCAGAGAGTGATGTCAGTTAATTTATGTTAAAAAGCAACACGCCAACTAATTCCTAAGAACACGTGTTAATTGAAGTTTGAAGGGTTTCTCTTCAGATTAAAGATTAATGAATTTAGTGTCATGTTATCTGCTAATACTTGATCTCCCCATCTTCTTTGCACAGATCACACAATCTTTACCTATCTGACACTTGAACATAGACTCTAAGTGAAGACCCAAGTGTAAAAACTTACAGAAGCACAGTTGATGAACACTTGGATCTATGCCCCTGATGCATGTTTGTGCCCAAATTTGATTAACATAGGATCATATGTCCTCTCTACCACTACCACTTTTCCTCAGCTTCATTCCCTATCCATGTTATATTACCTTAATTTTAATTCCCAATCAGTTGCAGTCCCCCTTCTCCTCTCTTTGTTGCCGGCGAAAAAAATGCCAATGCTGATAGATACCTAAGCTCCAATGCAAGATGCATGTTACGCATAATGAGTTTAATCCCATGTTATTTTATAATATCTGATTAGGCTTCGAAGCTATATAAAGATTCCAAAAAGATTACATTAGAAAACCTCATTTCTTAACACCACTCTGGAAAATTACACTGCTTACAAACTAAAGCATGTCACTCCTTTCCTTTTTAGGGATCCAAGACTATTTCACTAATAGGCTGAAATGATGTTTTAGAAAGTTCTCCAAAGTTCAGAGAGAAACATGAGCAAAAAAATTTGTGAAAAATTCAAAAAATTGGTATTTGCACCATGTCATCCATATCAAATATGCAAACTTTTGATTGTGTTTCTACATGCTTAAGCACGATGATAAAATCAAAAATATTTACCAAATAGCATTAACTGAAATAGTTGAGTCATAAAATAACCTTTCAAAGCATCTCCACTCTCATTTCCATAAAAAGTACCATTGATACAGCATCTTCTAAAACTCATCTTATTCTCTGTAAGTGTCCCTGTCTTGTCAGTTAAAATATATTCAACCTGTCCAAGATCTTCACTTATTGCTGTGCTGAAAGAAATAAACCATTAGTACCAACAGACAAAAAATGCTCCACACTTGTGAACAAGGTAGGAGTGCAACACTACACCTACTTCGCTGCATGAGGAGCAGTCATCGTTTCATGATCATACATTTCCTCATCCCAGTCAATGAACTTTGCATATAGACTTTTCACTAGATCAAGAGACACCTACAATATAGAGAAAGATGCTAGCTGAAAACAAGGAGATACAAAAGTATTGTATATAATATAGAATTTGTTAAATTGCAAATAGGATTGAAGTGAGAAAATTGCTTCATATTTACAGAGATTCTAGAGGATTTACTTTCAGTTACCACATTGCTTAGTTTTCATTCATGGGAACATGAATTCTTATTGAAATGGATATCTTTCAGTAGACATATTAACAAAGAACACTAAGGTTGAAAAGTATTTATCCTAATAGAAATATTGAAAACGAAGTTCAGGGTCTAACAAACTAATAATTCCAATATGCATATAACATACCTTAAGAGAAATTGGTATCATAATGGAACATAAGAGCTCAAAACGTAGGGGAATGACCAGGAGTTCGTACCATGGACCATCCTCAGGATACTTGACATACCATTGCTATATTAATCCAGAAACAAATTATTAGTTACAAAAACAAAGGGAAAAAATATTAAAACGATAGTGCAGCCAAGAAAACAATCTACAATCACCAGTTAAATATAAATTTAATTCATCGAACATTAATCAACTATTTTAATCAAGTAAACATTGGAAATATCCTAATCACCATAAGTGGACTAATCAAAAACATCTAATATGCACAGAGTTACATAAACTTAAACAATCTTAATTTGATGGATGAACATTGTTTCCTTCTGCAGCTTCATCGAAGTTGCATTTCAAAATGATATAATGACTGCTACGGCATTTATACTATACTGGTGGATAAGCAAGCTCATATTAAGTCCTTGCATTTATATGCCTAGATGAATTGCTGAGTATAAAAAGCTATATTTTACAACTGAGAAGACTAATGTATATACCATTTCACTAAAATACATATCAAGGAGACATACATATGGATATAAAAGAAACTTTCTAAAGAATGACTTCCACTGCAAAAAAGTTGACAAACATTTCCAGTTTCCAATCCTGCAAAACTAGATAGAACACACATAAAGCAACTGATAATAATTATCACAATGTTAACTTTCATTATTCTATTTTTTATATTAAAGTCCATAGCCTACCGTGCCTTGTGGCAAGGAGAGGCCACAGGCTTCCTTTATTTAAAAAAAATCGAAAAAAAAAATATGGGAAAGAGAAAATTAAATATGTTCTTTCCTTTTTAAAATTTTTTACCAAAACAATTTACAATTGAATAAAAATGGGAAAATTCAATATACCAAAAAACCAAACTGAAACAGATTAGACTTTCAATTCAGTTTAGTTCTTTAAATCATATTTGTTTGGTTTGGCCAGGATTGATGGAATCGTAATAAAATTTCATTTTAATTTTAATTTTCTTCATTATAAATCAAACCAAATTAAAAATCCAAATTTAGCATTTTTACTAATAAAATATATCTTCCATAGAGATATATTTTGGATAATTGAAGATATATAGAGTATATATTGCAATCTGATAATTTTATTTATTATATTCTTTTTTATATAAAACTTTATCAGTGAAAAATTAAATCCAAACAATAACATTTAACAATTTTAATGTTTGAATGCAAATTTAATCGAAACCAAACTAAATTGATCATGATTCAATTTGATTTAGTTTGGATAATAAAAATAAACATTAAAAAACTTGGTTTACTTTGTTTTGATTTGAACTGAATGAATAATCCTATGCATATATGGTATAATATATTGCTAATATGTATTTTATATAATTATACTGAGTAGTCATTGGATTTAAATTGAATCAAATTGACATGGTTAGACCAAATTAAATTTATTATATTAATTTTATATAAATCAACTAGGCATGTAAGTAGAATTCAAACTAAGATGAAACTATCAATTTGATTCAGTTTAATTTTAGTTTAACTGATTTTACATCCAAATATTATAATTTATAAATATTTATTTGCAACACAAATACATTTATAAATTACAAACAAACCAAAATGGAATCAAAACTATAAGATGACCGAAACAGACTGGACAGATTCTGTAGAAAAACTAATTGAGGATATGAATTTGACTTGAGTTTATTTGAATAAAACAATACAAAATTGAACTAGAATAGATCAAGTTGACTTTTATCCATTTAGTGTAAAATTGGAGGAAATCAAAATAATAATTAAATAGAATTGAAAGTGTACTGAAATTATCAATTTGGTTCTGTTTGTTTGGGTTAAATGAAATTTTAATATTGTAAATTTCAAGTTAAATATTAAATTGACATGAGAGATATAACCAAATTTAAGTCTTCATGTCAAGTGTCAACCAACCCAAATCAAAGCAAATTAGTTAACAACCATTGTTGCACCTACAATATCTTTCCTCTTATGTCAAATCATCCTCTCACAAATCCAAACCCATCCTTGCAACATTCATTATTCCTCCCGTATGCAACCAACCAACCATCATCATTCACCTATGCATTGACCATCACTACCTATGTGTAGCCTAGCCACCTTTGTCCTTCACCTGCATGAATGTCGTCATTGCCCACTTGCGAGTCACCATGGCCTACATGTGCATCTTTTAACAATCACCAACTCACTCTCATCACATTCATCATCCCCCTTGCACACAAGAGTCATCATCACTTGCATCCTGAAATCGCAGCCTAGTCATCAATGTGTTTAGGTTCTCCCACCTGCACTCTAGTTATCACTATCCTTCACTTCGCCTGCACAATAATTGTTGCTTCCTTCACACACAAGTGTCATCATCACCAATGGCATTGCCCATGCATAATCTGGCCATAGCAATCCTTTGTCTGTAATAGACTGCTAAAAGAATACATAGAGCTCATACTTTTTTAAAAATCAATCACAGTTAACAATAATATCAAGCATACTGGTAAGAGATTATGATAACACACCACTTATGTCAGCAGGGTGTCTATACAAGCAACTACATAGATGAGAGTTGGTGGCTAACTAGGAGAATGTAATAATCATATATAATTTTTCACAAGATAGCTGAGCCCTTCAAATATGATTTTTAGACAATATAATTAATCGTAATAAATAAAAATAAAAAAATACCTTGCGGGCTTCAGTGTCCTTCCAAATGTTGCCGGCAAAACCTAGGACAATTACCACAACAATTTGGAATAAAAAAATAGCTCCAGTCAACTTATCTATCATTGCATCAACAGCTGTAAGTTTTGGCTCAGGTACGCCCCTACTCATTCCCAATTTGGTTTCATTGCCTGTAAGAAGATGAACAGATTACCATTTATTGTATTAAGCTGCAACCATGCTAATCAATACACAACAATCAATACATGGAAAGGTAGAAAGAATACTGAACAGAACACGAATTATACTCTAAAATTCTTTCATTCAAAGGATAATTATAAGCTCTGACAAAAATGAGGAAAACTAAAAATGACCACATAGAAGAAGGAAATAATAATTATTCCCAGCTACCGAGATTAATCTATAACATCCTATATTATAGAGTTCTAAGAATTTGGACATGTTTCTATTTGTACATATGGCTGTAAATATATTCACAAGCTTCAATAAAAATTACAAAAAAAAAAAGGAATGTTCTATAAATGAGAGAAAGATAGAGACTTTTTTATCAAAAATTAACTGATGGAAAAGGAGAAAACAGAAAGTTCAACCACAAGTTTTTCATTTAAAAATTAAAATAATGAGCTCAAATTATGCATTAAATATGCAGACTCATTCTACATTAACATTGCGATGTCAAGTTATGATTATTGATGTAGGTATCAGTTCCTTCTATGATAAAGTATCATTTTATATTGAAAATAATTGTTTATAAAATTTAAGACAAACAAATAAAGAGAGCAAAAAAATCCCAAGAATTTCTGTCTAGCCTGTATAAACTGCAACTCCACAAGCCCATTCCGTATTCCTCAAATAGCAGGACTGTAGAAGTGTGTTGTTGATGGTTAACGGACACAAGTCATTATCAATGAAGGGAGGAAACAATCGCATATTTGAGTCAAATCTTCTGATGTCTTTGTCAGGATTGGGACATTCAATCACACCCTGTTCATTTAAGAGGGTAAAAGAACTAAGAATATATGGAGAATCTTCATCAAAACACTAATAAAACATAGTGAAGAACCTTGATTTTAAGCAACTGTTCCGGTGTTAACCCAATACAAGATGGCGGAAGAACCCTTGTCTTTAGATCAGTCTCACCATCTAAAGCAGCAGTCTTGGGAGACAATCAGATAAGCGTGGGTTAGTTATTGACTATATATAAACATCATATCATCATATAGTAACTAACTACATATAGAAAATAGTACTCACCTGTAACTACATTTCAATAAAATTTAGTCAATTAAAAGTTGCAATAAGAAGATTTCACTGCTTGAGCTGTGCTGTTTTAATTGCCTACAAAAATTTTATTGCTTCACCAAATATCTTTGACCAAACATTAGTATAACATTGCTGCAGATTAGGAGCAAGTAACATCAACTTCTCTTAGTGAGAAACTGTGAGCAACTAAAGCAATGGACCGACACTACTTGCATATCCTTGCACGCTGAGGCATAAACAGAGACACTACTTGTGTTCCTTAACACATGGATTCAAGTGTCGGTCACCGTGCTCAGATTAGTGTTGACAGGTAAGGTATGTTGGTTCAGTACAAGGTTGAAAATCTCAAACTATGCCAGAGTTTTGAACTTTAACTAGAACAATACTATTTCAATTTCGTACCCTTATTTTGATGTATAGTGTTGATGGAGAATTAAGGGGAAGAAGCAAGAAGATGAAAAAGAAGAGGAGGAGAACACGGCTATATATCTAACTTTAGACTTTGTGTTCCATTTAGAATAATATAACTTTAACACAATAAAAACATAAACTATTTCAATTCATCTTCACACAATTGTAGCATGCCAAGAGTTGTTGAATTCAATATAACACAATACTCATCGGCATCATTTACACAACAACATAGCATAAATTACATGTACCAAGTAGTATCAAGTTTCGAACTTTCGATATTTTATCAGAATGATATATTTCAACCGTGACACCTAGTATGGTCCAAAATTTCAAACCAAGGGTCGGTATGATAATTTCACTAAAATGTTGCACTCAGAAACCATATGTTCTTTTGACATTAAAAATAATTAACTCAAATAAATAAGTTCATAAGTTCTGTTACTGTCATATTGCTTATGTGGCAATCAATATCTATGACGATAAGGAGTTTTGTTATTGTCAACATTCTGATGCATTCATGGCTTCGAACCACCAAAAAGCAATATATAACATCATGGCCCATAAATAACTAAAATGGTGTACAAGTTCCAGATGGACAAAGCAAAAGAGTGATGAATTAGATGACTAAATACTTGCAGCCAGATCCCTAGTTAATTAGTGCATAAAATGGAGCTGTTATGTTTCATTTTGAACTAAGTCTAATTAAAGAGAAAACACTAATATATACTTAGTTGGTTACCTCCACATAACAGATGCCTTGTGGTTCAGATGTTCCAATCAAAACAAGATCACAAGGGACTTCGTCATTCTCTCGCAACCACACTATATTACCAACATGAATATTTTGTGCTTGAATCTGTAAGGAAATGAAGAAGGTAATACAGCAACAAATATCCATTTGCTGGAACTATCGGACAAATACAAGTATACTATAAGCTGCAAATTGTCCAATCGACTTGATACTAATGAAGAAATCATTTCCATTGATATAAAGAAAGAATTTCAGTAATAATGATGGTCCTTAACATGGCAAATATGTAGGTCTTCAAGAAACGTTGAAAACATAGCACTTGCATTCTAGCATTCATGAGCTACACAGAAACATTAGTGATAGTCAATAGGAAGTTTTTTTTTTTCATTTTTTCCTTTTGCAGATGAACCATACCCTACCTCCGGCCCACTTGTAAAAAATCAAAGATTAAATTCAGTAAGATTGACAGTTTCAGCCACCCACAAAAAAATATATGTTTTATGTGTCACCAACCAACAAAACTGGAATTAAGGAAGAAAAAACAAGTACAGATTGGTGCACAAAGCTCCCGCTAATATAGGGTCCTAGAAAGGGTCAAACTACTTAAACCCATCACTATGAGATCACACGGCAATAATTTTACATTACACCAAGACTCCCCTTCAAAATTAAGAAACAACAACAAAAACAACAATAACAATCAAGTCTTATCCCACTAAGCGGGGTCGGCTATATGGATCCTTTTACGCAATTGAGCTCTATCTCCCACCATATCATTATTTATATTTAAATAAATTTTATCTTATTTTTATTGTTGCTAACTAAGTCTTTTTTTATCTTCCTCTTCCACGTTTAATGTGTGTATTTGTCATGGTTTCACATCGCCTAAC
>JBAMHZ010187869.1:0-14667 GCA_037177395.1 Alpinia galanga | reverse complement strand
GTAATCGAGATATGGTTGGATTCAGGCCGCAATTGGGTTGGAATCTAACTGCGGTCTGGAGCCAGTGTCCGATTGGATCGCGGTTGGATTCTGGCTCGATTAATTACACTTAAAATTTGGTCGTGGTGTTGGCGGCCTCAATCGTGGCTGCGCAGTCGCATCTGGTGACCTGTTGTCGACAGCGAGGACGCGCCGTGACTCTAACGGGTTTAAGGATTGACTATAGTGAGCTCGGTGAAACTAATGTGCATTATTTGTTACCGTGCAATCACGATGGATGAACAGCTGAGAAGCCATCGCGCATGGACATGCACTGATCAGGTTTATATATATATATATCCGGAGCGACTGTGCATAACAAACAAGAAATGCATAGTAATCTCACTAACAACCACATTTCTCGCCCTCGCATCGTCAGATTCCAGCTGAATGCGGCTGAAATTCAGCCACAGTCGGGCCGGACACAAATTCTGACCCGATTGCAGCTAGAATCCGGCCGACTTCGATCGCTAGCTATTGCAATTCACCCTGATTTTGGCCACATGTTGACCGTAATCGAACCATATTAGTACCCCCTAGAGTTCAGGAGTTGAGCTATAGTATCACCATCGTTGACGTCAGATAAATCGAGCGTCGAACGACCGCCAGCAGCAGTGCACAACACATTCTTTCGCGTTAGATATGTGGGATTGCACAGTAAATGAGAATGCACAGTATTTTCACCATGTATCATTGGAGCAATGGGTACTATAGCTCAGTCCTTAAACCCGTTGGAGTTGTCACTATCATCCATTCAGTCGGATCGTGATCAAAATCCGATTGGATTGCAATTGAAATTCGATCGAATTGTGGTCATAATTACGATGCTAACGATTACTATTGGGCTAAATTCCTACTGCAATCTAATCAAAGGGATGATAATAGCAATATTGACGGGTTCAAAGGTTGGAGGAATAGAATGATATAGAAAAAATTGTACTTAATGGCATTAAACAAATTATAGCATTTTTCATCGTAATATATATTATATATAATAAATGTTTAAAATGCCCCATCATTAGAAGGATAAAAAATGAAAAATCTCTTTACCATTTTGATTTGACCTAAATTAGGCACAAATTAAATATCTCGTCATTAAAATATATCCACATGTGACTGGTTAATCTAAACTAAAAGAGTTTATGGACTGATTAATCTAAACTAAAAATATTTATTCCCAGGTTGTGCATAATTACAATGATTAGTATAAGCTAAAAATGTTGCCAGCTTTTTAATCTGCCAAATGAACGTTTTTATGTTTATCGACAGATAAAACAAACTCTTCCACAAGAAAACGCGTCGATATCTTCGAAGCAAGGCAGCACGCGACTTCGTCAAGCGGCGACTTCGCCCAGGAACGCCGCGTCCTCCGTTGTGGCTTATCAACGACCCGATCGAACTCGGAACAAGCGACGAACCTTTCCTCTTCCGCCCTTGGTATCATCTCCAGCGCCTCAGTTCCAGCTCCAGACGCGGATCTTTCGCGTTCGTATAAGAAGCCCCATCGCTCGCCCAGATTTTTCATAAGCTCCTGTGAGTTTTCAGCGAACATTCTTGGATCTTTGCTGGCTCGGTAAGAGGTGAAAAAAAAAGGAGTTTTTTTTTTTAAAGGGGGAGTTGGTTTTGGGGTTTGGTTTTGGGAGAAGAAGTGGTGGGGGAGAGAGAAGACAGCATGCCCAGTTGCCACCTTCCGAACGGCTATAATTAGGGTGGTTTGCGTTGTTATTTACTGTAGTTAATATTATTGGGGACAGAGAAATTATACGGCCGCAACAACAGACAAAGAGAGAAGAAAAGGCATATATTACACGAAGAGGAGAGGTGAAGAGAGGGAGGAACAGCCGGCGATCGAATTGATTGTTACGCTGTCAGCGGCTGCGTGATCCAATCTAGTCAAGTAACATCGGTGCGGATAATTTTTTGCTCGGAGGAGGCGAAAAGGCGGATCTTTCCGGGTGAAAAGTTGCTCTCTGCTGCTAAGCTTTGCTTTCTTCAGTATGCCGGAAGTCAGCTGTCCTTATTGCTCCAAGAAGACGGATGATATGTGCGGGAACGTCTGCGGAGGGGTATTATTCTTTTCTGATCTCTAGGTTTCACAGATCTAAACTTTCGTTTTTTTTTTCTTTTTCAAAGTTGGATCTTTTCGCAATTTAGGTCATTCGTTCTCCTGTGCACGTATCTTACAACTGAAAAAAAAAAATCTTTTTGGCGTGATGCTCGAGCTTCTTGAATGCATGCTATCAACCAATTTCACAAAATTAGGGATCTGTGTAGCATTAGAACTATTGAGCTCCAAATTGTGTCGATGGTTTTCGCCAACTCTAACTTACTGTTTTTTGGTACGATGCAGGCTTCGAAAGCAGCTCTGAGCATGTCACGGCTTCGGTGCGCCCTCCAGGGCTTTGATCTTAAGGCATTGTTGCTTATCTTGGTGGGTGTTCCCATTCTCATATTCATCATTTATGTCCATGGGCAGAAGATAACCTACTTCCTCCGCCCACTTTGGGAGGCCCCTCCAAAACCATTCAAGATGATACCCCATTACTACCACGAGAATGCCTCAATGGAGAACCTGTGCAAACTTCATGGTTGGGGTGTTCGGGAAATGCCAAGGCGTGTCTTTGATGCTGTCTTGTTTAGCAATGAACTTGACATCCTTGAAATCCGGTGGAACGAGCTCAGCCCCTATGTATCAGAGTTTATTCTCCTCGAGTCCAATTCAACATTCACCGGCTTGAGGAAGCCACTCGCTTTTGCAAAGAATCGCCACCGTTTCAAGTTCGCAGAGTCACGGTTGACTTATGGGACTGTTGGGGGCAGATTTGTGAAAGGAGAAAATCCTTTTGTCGAAGAGTCTTACCAGAGAGTTGCATTGGATCAGCTTATCAGGATTGCAGGCATCAGTGATGATGATCTGTTGATCATGTCTGATGTTGATGAGATCCCTAGCAGTCACACGATTAACTTACTAAGGTGGTGCGACGAGATCCCTGATAAGCTTCATCTCCAGCTTCGTAACTACGTTTACTCTTTCGAGTTTCACCTTGATGATGATAGCTGGAGGGCTTCAATTCATCGTTACAAATCTGGGAAGACCAGGTATGCCCATTTCCGCCAGTCAGATGACCTGTTAGCTGATTCTGGATGGCACTGCAGCTTCTGCTTCCGGCACATTAACGAGTTCACCTTCAAAATGAAGGCATACAGCCATGTTGATCGAGTTAGATTTGCCTATTACTTAAATCCTGCAAGAATTCAAGAGGTCATATGCCATGGAGCAGATCTTTTCGACATGCTTCCGGAGGAGTACACTTTCCAGAAAATCATTGCCAAGTTGGGGCCAATTCCTAGTTCATACTCTGCCGTCAATCTTCCAGGTTATCTAATCCAAAATGCTGCAAAATTCAGATACCTACTTCCAGGAAACTGCAAAAGAGAACGTGGCTAAGTGAATTTGGGGCATTCTTCATTCGGTGAGATGCTACTGCCCACAGACTTCTTAAACGTAGGCATATATTGGCGATAAGATCCCAACAGGTGGATGGTTTTTGCCAGAGAATGGATAAGCACTCCGATTATGGTGTTAATGTGTTTAATGCGCCCACCTGAGCGAGCTCAGTCGATTGTAACTAGCATGAGAGATTGTCCATTTCTTCCTTCTTAGTATGTGATATGAAGCCTCATTTTTGTAGGATCAAAAGGAGTGGCATTTCCATACATTCTGAGATTCATTTCGGGTGGAATCCATTAATTCATGCATTCTTCTATCAACTGACCTAGCTCCTCTTCAAACTTTGCGATTGTAACATGCTGTTTGGTTGCAATTTGGATTCTCGTGAATTCGTTACTTGTTTCAGTTTTCTGACGATGCCTTTACAGTTATTTGATTGACTAATTGAGGCTTCATTGTTATTATATCTGCATCATACAAATCTGTACTTGTACTCTCTTTGATTTCTAACCTAATTACCGTTCTCTTGGCCTGACCTTCAAGGTTTATGACATGATATACAGTCCTGGTACATCAACAGTGCTCTTTTACTTGGCTAGAGTGATCATGATATAGTTTTTTTCCCTTCGCTTATATGAATTTTTCTTGGAAAATAAAATGGCATAGATAAGCATTTTCTCAATGTGATATTTTTAGTTTTCTTCTCTCTTATAAACAAGTGGATGCTTTTGAAAAAACTGATTGCCCATGGTAGATTAGACATCGGTGTAACTTCCTATATCAATAGGACTTTGGATTGATATACGCACCAATCTAACCGCTGAAAAGGAACTTACAGAGGAAAAAAGGTGATCTTGAAAGGAACTTGTGGAGGAAAAAGAGTGATATTGAAAAGCAACTGCATTATATACACACACAGTCTGGGATCTCAAAAATCTTCTCTAACTTAAATTTCAATGCACTTAAAAATCACACAAAAGCAATATAATATTCAAATAGTATTTTGCAGTTTTATATAATAATATACGAGCTTCATATACTAATATATTAGATTTTTTTATTCATTTATTAGCAATTTTTAAAGTCTACTTGTAATTTTATATAATATTTTTAAAATTTAAAATTACAATATAAAAATATTTTAAATCATAGTATATCAATAAATAGATGTAAATAAAAGGAAATTTTTTTTTATTTATTTAGGTCCACTTAATTTTTGTAGTTATTTATTTGTCCACCTCTCAAAAAGATCTTTTAGAGTGGACGGAGCATCATTTATGGACGACGTCAGAAGCTTAAATTTTTTTTTTTCAGGAAAAAAAATAACAACTGAATTTGGCTAAATAAAACAGCCAACTGCAAGTCTTCGATTTCAAATATCAAAGCAAGAATTGAACTAATCGAACTCATTAACTGATCCACCAGTCCCAAACCAAAGGCGAAGTACTGGAAATACCTGGCCCTAGATCACAGAAGCGTTTTGAGTCCTCTACTAAGCCAAACTGCATCAAATACAAACAAAAACGTATAGAATTTATAGATTGTGTTCCCTGTGCAGCCAAATAATAGCCATTTAGGATTATGTGCAAGTTTAAAGCACCTTAAAAATCCAACAGCAGTTGTGGAAGAATTCTCTCCAAATGAGTAGGTTCAATTTTATTTGTACCCTCTGCTTCAGCAATTATAGCAGCACGCTCAATTGCCTCTATAAAGAAGAGAATTTTTCTTTTAAAAAATTATCAAGAGTTCAAGACAATACAAAAAATAACCAAAATGTAAAATACCTGTGATAAACAGCCTGAGAAGTTCGCAGCTTACACTCAGAGCACTATGATTAGCTGCCGAAGGAAATAGTTGCAGAGTAAATTTAGCACTCATTTTACTTGAAAGAAGCCACAGAATCATCTTAGCTTACATGACACAGGTAGAAAAGAATATGTAAGCAGGGACTTTGTCTTGCAATTATCATATTGCACAATCAATTCCAGTAGAAGAGTAGATCATTGCTGATGCATTATGTCGATGATGTTAACGTGTCAGTTTGTGCTGGTGAATCTAGTAGCAAGTTTAGCAGGCAATGGTTTAAGCTGTACATGTTATCAAAATTTGTTTACCTCACAATGTGAGTTAAGCTGCCTTTTAATACTATGGCCAGGTAGCCCAAACTTCAAGTTATATTCACCTTAGTGATTTTTCTTCTAGCGTGTTGTGAGCCACAGGTGAGAGAAACTAGAAATATGCCAGTTCACTACCATTACAATGGAAAAGGCGTTTGGCATTGCAAACGCCCACTCTAAAGGAGTCATCCATTACCTGAATTACAAAAAATTAAAATTCTGGCAACTAAATTCTTACATCATGTTTTGCTACTACCATAACTAAACTCTAGTATGTTTAGTTGAAGATACAGTGACCATCAGCTATAGATGGAAAGGTAAATCAATTCTCAGCAACTGTCTGAAAATAAAGTGATTTGTAACACAGACAGCAAGAGACGATTGTTCCGATGAAGAGATTGGTGGATTTCTTCCTAGCTGTTATGAAGGGGTTGACATTGGCTCAGTGGTAGGGGAGAGATACCCTGCATGCCAATCAAATGGCTCTGGTGGAGTGTACAATTGTAAGAGATTAGATGGGACGAAACAAAAGGAATAGGAGTAATTTACAGCAATGAGAAAAAAGGAGGAACAGAGTGAAAGGAGTATTTTCTTTTTAAATTTCACTTCTGCTTCCATCAATATCTATGGAGCATATGCGATCAGAATTACTAAAAGAATATACCCAAGTGACAATGGTCATAAAAATGTAACTGAGTTGTAACATGAAACAACATATTTAGGACATCCATTTTACCGAAACAAAAGCAAGAAACGACATTGAGGTATTTTCTTTTATATAAAAAAGAACATCTAACAGCAGAGTGCAGCCCGTACCAAATCTGAAGATCAGAACCATTTCCAAAGTAACTGCTGTATGTTGAACTCATGTAAATTTATTTAGAAAACATGACAATAATCAAGGGCATACACAAAGATCAATAAAGATCGTGCTTTGTAGCAGGACACAATAAAGAAAATTGCCATTTTGCTTATAAAGAAAGCTCATGAAAAACCTAGATGATCCTAACCAACAATCTGTCAGCTGATTGAGAATCATCCTCACCACCAAAATTTGCATGCATTGGCGTTTCATTTTTTTATCTTATTTTGTGAGTATCTATCCAATTTTGTTGGATGTCACTAAACAGCTGTATATGGGGTAGGCACTATAAGAGAGCAATGCTAAGATAGGTACACCATTAGAATAGATATTTGGATAATATCTAAAATTCTGAAAAATCTGAAGATAATTAGTTTTTAAAACTATTATGATAAATGAATCAGATCTATAAGTTTGCTTATACTTGAAATGAAGATCCACTAAAAATCAAGTAGATCCTTTCTTAACTGCTGTATTCAAAATACCTGTAGTCGGCCTGCTCTTCTTGGATGTCCCAGCACCAACCTGACAACCAACACGATATCTATTAAGTTTTTTAAATTTGTTGGCTATTCTAAGTGATAGCATCACAAGGACCAAAAACTAACGTCCAAGCATTGGCTAGTATGAAAGGGAGAGTTTATACTTCAGCTAAAGGCAAATCTTTTAAAAATGCAACTCTATCAAGTGTACTCCTACATTTTGAGGAATTAATTTCAAGAACAATAACACAAACATAAGTGCAAATTGCTAGCAAAGGAAATAATAGCATCCAATTGTGATAGTCAATTGAGGGGGAAAAGCGACTAAACAGAAAGAAAGAACAAAATAGCAACAAACCTCAACATCAACAGCTTCAGTTTCTTCGTCCTGTTTGGCTGAGCTGCTCCAAACCAACTTGAAAATTGCATGAATAAGATCCTGAAAATACAAAAATATCAAATTTTGCCAAACGCGAGAAAAACAATTCCACCTCAAAGCCATACGTGGAGACACTTTGGACTCACAGGATCAAAGCTAGTTTCCATCTTGAATCGAGTCTCAAGCAACTGAGTTTGAGCTAAAGACTGCAAGGGTCACGCATACAGGTTAGACTTGTACTGATCAATTCAAACTAACAAAATAACACTCACTATGGTTAGACTCACACAGTTGTTGCCATGATGATTGATAAGCAACAAAAAGGTCTTCTTGTAGAAAGGAAGCAACAATCTGCTAGATTTACTCGGATGAAAATCGAGGAGGGCAAAGAATTAAACTCATAAAAATGACATATGAAACCTTATTGTTATGTTCATTTTTTGCATCATTTATCCTCCGTTCGTATCTTTCATTTAAGTAAAGTGACACTTGGTGTTGGGGAATGGCTATTATAGAAGCAACTATTGGAGAAGAGGTGTTATGACCTCTTATCACAAAAGCTTAAATTTTTCTTTAAATCTGTTAAACTTTTCAAACCATTGTCCAAAATCTAAATGAGTTTATAACACATAATGTGACAGGCTACTTATCTAAAACAAACTCAATAATTCTATACCTATATTATCTTACAATTAACTAAACTTTGTATAATGAGCTTCTATTTATCAATAATTTTAGAGTTAATACATGAATCTAGCATAATGTTTAGGTTTTTTTTTTTTAAAAAAAAATAGCATAAGTTCTAAAAGTTATCAAATGTAGTACAAACATGATTTAGCATTTAAAAATAGCATCCATAAAAATTTATCCTATTGTCATTGAACAAATAACAGGGCATCCACTCGGCACCATGCCAGTTCAAATAAGTTGCAAAGTCCACATTCATAACAATAATTTAATGCACGCAACCTGTTTACTTGCTAACCATCGATCAAATCTGATATAAACCCAAAAACAATCAATCCAGCTCACTGGAGGAATTCCCTTGTCCCTTGTGTCGCTCACCAAGGTAGAAGACCTCGGCATCTCCCATAACTTGCTCATCAATGATGTTTTGTTAGATACAACCCAGATTAGTAACTTGGTCACACTCAACCTCTCACATAACAAGAGGCATTTGGATCAACGACTAGCATGCGGGTTGTCATAGTCATATATGTATAACAGCATGCTCTACAAAGGGCTATTTTTGCCACATAGCCTCGCCACTCTAAGTCAAACTCGGTGGTCATGGAGACGATTTTCGTCTCCACAATGTTGGTCATCCTCATCCTCCTCATCACTAAGATACTATCAGGAAGGTGATATAGGAAGTAGTATAATGAGATACATTGTGTGTACTCTTTTAAGAGCTCCTCTATGATGCGGCAAGAGCTGCTAAAGAAGGGCTTGATTTGACAAGAGATCAAGTGAGAAGCAATCAGGGAGGCAATAAGGCAGCCGAGTGATGAGATGACCATTGACTCTAAAAAGTCGAGTGCCATCTTGATATGGTTAGTCATTGTAATATTAACTCTAAAGAAGTTTAATGTTCCACAAAATAACAATCATTTCACCTCATTAGATGAGCAAGTCACTAAGATGGACACAACACGAACCTCATCCTCAATAAAGCATATTGTCACCAACTCATCTACACACCCCACAAATCAGACACCTTAATCAATCCAATCAACATGCAGTAGTCATGCACCCCTAAGTTGAAGCAACCTCTTAATTTGACCTTTATATCCCTACAAGCCCACTACAAAGATTAGGATTATCAAAGAGATTAAGACACCCAAAAATAGAGAAACAGGGTAAAGAGTGTAGCTTGATCTACAAACTTGCTTCCCAACTTACAGATGGTCACCAGCTCATACCCCACGGTAACATCTCCAATCAACATGCAATAGTCATGCATCCCTAGGTTGAAGCAACCTCTTAATTTTACCTTTATATCTCCAAAGGCTCCGCTATGAAGACTAGGATTATCAATGAAACTACAATGCCCAAACAATATGGAGACTGTCCCATATAAAAAAAAAATGAGGCAAGTGTCTACTTCAATTTATGAACTTGCTTCCCAGTGTAGGCCAACTCATTTGAAGCCTATCAATTACTATGGCATATAACCTACTATAGGCAGATGACAATGATAGGAATTCATCAAGGAGGGTGAGGGAGAGAAGAGAGAAGTAGGGTGGTAAATATCTGGCCATGGCACGAGATCTTGGCATATGGCTTGATGCCCACAAGGGTAACTTGGCCATTTACCATGACACCTACTAGGTCAAAACCAACCACGACGAACAGAATAGCTTCCAAGGATTTCAAACTGATTTTCCACGATGAGAAACAAACCAAGCAGTAAAGAAACTCTTAAAGAAAAATCGAAATTTCACAATCCACTACAAGTTCTTAAACTACTAGCAACAAATAATAATAGAGATAAACACACACAGGGTATAAAACCCTAGCACATAGAAAAATAAATGATAAGAACACAAAGCATGAATTCCTCAAAAAGTTCATCAAGTGCTATCAGAACAGCACAGCCCCGTATAAAACTAAAAGTCTTCCTCTTGTGGCCGTGGAACGGCAAGAGAAGGGGGCGAAGGGTTAACAAGGAATACTGAAATGATAATAAGGTAATCACAAAACAAGCAAAACAAATCATTCAATCAATTGCCAAAAAAAGAACAAGAAACAACTATCAACTGCACAATCACATGTTACTGCAACCTGCTAAACACCAATAAATGGCATGGTCAGACCCATCCTCTGGGAATGAACTCCTACACTTTTCCATTCAACATTCGAAAGCGGTGTCCTTGTAGCAACAAAGAACAGTAAAAAACATGTTACACCAATGCTGCATGGGAAAAAAAACAACATAACTGCAAGAACCAAAATCTTACACGTGAAGGCACACAAATTCTACTGCCCAGAAGATTCTGTCACTCCAAGTAAGAAAAAGGGAAGGTCTTCCTCTTCCGACGAAGAAATCTTCCGGCGGCGATGGCACCGTACGCGGGCCGCGGTGAGATCGAGAGAAGGGGAGCGCCTCGGTTTCCCGACGTCGCTTCGAACGAAGAAAGGGACGGGGACGCGGGGCAGCGCGAAATTGGGAAAAGGAGGGGTAAAGGCGGGCAGATTTGTACCGTGGGGCCGAGATCTTCTGTGGCTGCACGATCAGAGATGGAGTGACCTTGAACGTTGATAATCAACGTCCGCGATCAAAACCGCGTCTATCTAAAATCCACAGACCTCAAAAACATTGACGGCCTCGATCTCTGTCCCGGGAACGAAATTTTTTTCCGTCCTCGAATCTAGTCTGTCTCCACATCAACGTCTGTTTACATGGGGGGTGAGAATCCAAAAATAAAAAAAAAAAACTATAATCTTTTGAAATTCTTAGTTCATTTATTACGGAGGATCTAATATTTAAAAGTTAGATGCATTCGCGCAAAGAGGCAAAGTAGCTCACAGCTGTCGAAGCGAGGGGAAGGTGCAGGTGCAAGGCTCGAGAACATTGTGGAAGTTGAATTAATACCTTCTTTATTCTACTCGGAGGGGGCATCTCAGCTGAATCCAAGCCGCATGCCAACTCATCCAATTTATCTATTCGCTCACTCTTCTCTTCCCCACCAATTCATCCACTTGCTATCCAACACTTGCGCGCGAAGCTAGAAACCACGTGCGCGCCAATATTTGTGGCCCGACTGCTCTGCGTCATTTGCTTTTCTTTGGCGGAAATTAAAAAAAAAAAAAAACACGTCCAGAAAGGAATTCTAAAAATGAAAAAAAAAACCACTCCTTTTTTTTAATTATCAAGATTTCTTTATCGAGATAAGAAGATTTCAATGAATCCAAAGTAAATCATTCAGTAACAGATAGCCTAACACGCTAAGATTTGGTGGCTGTCGGATTCGATTTAGATAACAATGAGGACAAGTGGAAACTTATAATTCGGAATCTAAAAGCACATGCGACGCGGTTCAACTCCCAAAAGGAAGCATGGCCTCAGCCTCTCTCTCTGTTCACGTGGAAATTAAAAATTTCGAAATAATAATTCTGAAAATAGTAAAGAAATAATTGTAGTTTTGCCGACACAGTTATAGAATAAATAGCAATACAAAATTTCAATTTATTTTATTGTTTATCCTTTTTGCTCCTAGATACTGATGATGAAGTTAGATTGGCCTAAAGCTATATTCCTCGGAGAATAAGCTCCGCATTTATTGTCCTCATTTAATAAATTCAAATAGTGGCCTAAATTAAGCATCGCCATTCTTTTTATTTCTTAGGGGGGAGAGCTCCACATACGTTTGCTTCTTTATTGATTTCTTTTTATTTTTTATTCCTTTATATATTTTTTTTCCTTCGAGCAAAGTTATGAAAGTCACTCGCTCACTAATTTTTTATTTTAAACAGTTTTTTTGTTTGTAAAAAGGAATCACACTCCACATGGCAATTATCAAGGGGAAAAAAAAAAGGAAAAGAAGAAAAAAAAAAAGGTGTCAATGCAAAAGCAAAGGTTCGCTTTACTTTTAACCTCTCCGAATTTCCAAAAAAGGAAAAAAATAATGATATAATTTCATAATAGATTTTCTTGTTCCCCGTTTTTGGTAATAATTAATTCTCCAATTCGGAATCGATTAATCCCTCCGTACTCTCTCTTCATTCGTCACAGGCGAGGAAGAGAGAGAGAGAAAGAAAGGGGATCACCCACACGGCGACAGATAGAGGAAGAGTGGAGGAGGAGAGAGATCGAGGGGTATGGGCGGCGTCACGTCTTCGGTGGCGGCGAAGCTGGCGTTCTTCCCACCTTCGCCACCATCGTACGAGGTGATTACGGAGTTGGAGTCGGGGGTGGTCCGGCTCAACATCTACCCCCACCGGGAGAACGTGGAGGTGCTCCGCCTCCCCACCCGGCGCGGCACGGAGATCGTTGCCCTCTACGTTCGCAACCCCCTCGCCGTCTCCACCGTTCTCTACTCGCACGGAAACGCCGCCGATCTCGGCCAGATGTACGAGCTTTTCGTCGAACTCAGCATCCACCTTCGCGTCAACCTCTTGGGGTACGGAGATTCTTTGGCCTTCCCTTTGTGTAGTCTTCTGCTGAGTTTTGTTGCTGAAAACATCGAATTCTGATGGCTGAAAAAAAAAAAACTTTAGCTTCCTCATTTTTTAGGAGAAAAGGGAAATTTGACTAGCTTTGGAGGTCGTCGTGGTGTTTTTCTTCTTTGGATTTATAATTTAAGATAAAGGAGCGCATTAAGGTAGTACTTGTTTATTTTGGTCGAAATACAGTTGTTTGCTGTGTGTGAATTTGAGTCAGCTCATGATTTTACGTAGATAATAGTTTGACTTCATTTTGATGACTTGAGTCCCAATATATATGTGAATAATTAGTGATTGGATAATTCGACAGTGTTTTGGAACTACCGGAAATTCTGCCCTTTTGGAGTTGCTTGGATTTTGACATAGACGTGGAGATGTATTTTGTTTTGCAAATTGCATCCAAATTATTGTTTTAGGATCGTTTCATGTGATTTATTTATAGAGATTATCTTGATGAAACTGAAATTTTTAGGTTCAATTAAGTTACTTGATACTGTTTCACATGACATGTTTCTCAAATAAGGATGTCAAAAATCCATTGTGGGTACTTTTATCTCTGGTTTTTTCTTACCATCTGACGTGTCAATTTAGCTATCAATTTGATGGTTAGGGACTACAAATTAAGTTTAGCTCTATGCTCAGCACCTAGATACTGAGATACTGCATTTTCATGAATGTTTGGAAAGTACAGAATGAGACTGATTTTTTTCATAACATAAATTCAGTGACAAACCTTGTGATTCATAATACTATTTTTTTTCAGAGAATATCTAACTCTTTTTGCACCTAAAGGAAAGTGATATCTTCCTGTCAATAAAAGGACACATAAGTTGCATATTTAACCTCTTTGCTTTTAGTTTTTCTCTCTTCTTTCCACTCTTCTGTTATACCTTTTAAGTACTCACCATGTATGCTGCATTTACTTTGTTGGTTGAAGACGAACAGGAAGGGAAGCAAGAAATGAAGGGGGAGAATAAAAATGATCCTTACATGTTCATTTAAATGGATAGAGAGAAAAAACAGGAAAGGAAAATTCCATGTATATTCCCATCCCCAACCTTCTCTCCTCCTCAAGTTGGAATCCATTGGTGGCTGTCCTCCTCCTTGCTAGTGGAGCCTCTAGTTACTTTTCCGTATCAGTCAAGTAGTTCTCAAACCATGCAAGTGTCATCAAGAGTTATGGAGATCAAGCTGTGCTGCTTGAAACGGACAATTTTTTATCATTCCAATAAATGACCGACATCGGTACGCACGTGTGTATGATGCCAGTACGGTGCGCGACAGATTCAATTCCTTCTGTCGATCATGGGAGACTACAATTAATAAATAAAAACTATATAAATGAATGATGAACACTTACTCGGAAGTAGTGGCAAAGGCGATCGCAAGAAGATCAATAGTGGCGCAGGCAACGACGATGAGGCAGAGGCGACGCGACGCGACGATCACTTTGGACAGGTACGTAGTGATCATCATCAGCGGAATTGCAATTGCGATCGGCGGCGGAATCGCTATCGCGATCAATTGCGGAATTGCAATCACGATCGGCGGCAAGTGGGAGCCAAGAGGCTGCAAAATTGGGATTTTAATAAATACATATAATTAAATAAATTAATATAATTATAATATATATATTATATTTTATTTAAAAATATATAAAATAAAAATGAAAATATTTTAATTCAAATTTATTATTTATTCAAAATCAAATTTTAGATTTTTTAAATAATTTAAAAATAGATTAAATTTTAAAATAATTTTAGAATCAGCACTGATATAAGGGTGATAAACAAAGGAAAGCTCATGATTATCTAGATATGCGAGATGATTTAAATGAGATTAATTTTAATTGGAGTTCCTTGTACTCTTAACCTTCTTATTATAGCTTTGATGCATCATATGATGATCCATCATCAGAGTTGGGGGACATTTGTTTATCTTTATCCTTATCTGTATCAGTTTCGATTCCAGTGGTTCCGGTTCAAGTCCAATTTACAGTGGTGAATCAAGATATGCTGATGGACACGTGAAGAAATTAATATCAATATTACATATCATGGGATAATTATTTGATTTTAGGTGTTAAAAAATTACTGGGTTGATCTAAGCATGATGTTGCAAGAACCAATACTTCCATTTGATTTACGACATTTCTTTTGCTATTAGTAAGA
>JBAMHZ010187547.1:0-14673 GCA_037177395.1 Alpinia galanga | reverse complement strand
GTAGCTCCCAGCACAACTCAATATATGTTATGTGCCCTTCGTAGCGTCTTTATATGTGATATGTCACTACACTGAGATTGTTTGGTAGCAAATGCACTAAGGCCCAAATACGGTAATTGTCTAGTATTGGAAACTCCTCCTGCATCTCAAGTCTCCAGAAAAGACCATTGAGTCTGCTAATGTATCTAATGACTCCATTTGTTGGATTATAAACTATCCCTTGAATAGTCTGCCTTAGCTTATTTTGCAACACATCATGAGTCATTGTTGTAATCATCCGCGCTATCTGAAATTGAATTTAATATAGTCAGTACAAAACTGACTAGTCAGTATGAAACTGACTTTAATTCAATTTAATAATCGGCAGAGAATCAACATAAATAATCAAGAAAAAATCTTGATTTTAGGAGTTCTGTTCTACTAGCAAAAGTGCTAATAGTTCCAGAATACTATAGCTCTGAAGCATTTCCAAGTCATTTTTTGAGTACTGTAGCATCCCAAACACTGTAGCCCAGACACTGTAGCACCCTGAGTACTGTAGCAGCCAAGTCAATTACTATAGTTGCCAAGCCGAGCTAATTACTGTAGTTGTCCGAGCCAAGCCAAGTATTGTAGTTGCCGAGTCGAGTTTTGTAGTTACCGAGTCACTCAAAGTACTATAGTTGCTGAGCTAAATACTATAGCAGTCGAGTCACACAGAGTACTGTAGCTACCGAGTTGAGCTAAGTACTGTAGCTGTCGAGCCAAGCTAAGTATTGTAGCTGCCGAGCCGAGTCAAGTACTGTAGCTGTCAAGCCGAGTATTATAGCTACTAAGTCACTCAGAGTACTGTAATTGTCGAATCAAATATTGTAACAGCTGAGTCACTCATAGTACTATAGCCGCCGAGCCAAATACTATAGTTGCCGAGCCGAGCCAAGTACTGTAGTTGTCGAGCTGAGTATTGTAGCTGCTGAGTTACTCAAAGTATTGTAGCTGTTGAACCAAATACTGTAGCAGTTGAGCCACTCGGAGTATTGTAGCTACCGAGTCAAATATTGTAGCTGCTGAGCCAAGCCAAGTACTGTAGCAATCGAGCCGAGTATTGTAGGTGTTGAGCCAAATATTGTATCTGCTGAGCTAAGCCAAATACTGTAGCTGTCGAGCCGAGCCAAGTACTGTAGTTGCTGAGCTGAGTATTGTAGCTGCCAAGTCTAGTATTGTAGTTGCCGAGCCAAGTACTGTAGTTGCTGAGCTGAGTATTGTAGCTGCCAAGTCGAGTATTGTAGCTGCCAAGTCTAGTATTGTAGCTGTCGAGCCAAATACTGTAGCTGCCGAGCTGAGCCAAGTACTGTAGCTGCTAAGCCAAATACTATAGCAACCAAGTCATTCATCATAATACCAAGTACTATGTATTTCTCAAAAATCACTGTTCATTTGTGATTTTTTTAAACTGTTCATTTTCTTCTTGGCGAAGAACTTGAGCAGTAAAACTCGACAAATTAAGATCTAATTCATGCAAATAAGACGCAAACCTACGTTTGCTCTGATACCATTGTATATTTAACTATCCATAGCATGAATTAAATTCTTCAAATCAAACAAGAACTGTAAACAACTTAGTGAGTTTACCGATCTGGATTTATGCTTCGCTATGTTCCTCGGAAATAATCTCGCTATCTGAAGAGCAATTACAATACACAACTGGAAAGTTTTTCCTAGTTTACAAATCAAAATCCTGATAGGGCCTCAGATGTTCTATCGCTCCAGTGCTTCGCACATCTCTATCTACCTTTTTTGCAGTTGAACCTCTCTCTCCTCTTTTATAATTTGGACGCAACCTTTCATATACCTTTTGAAGACCTTGTATCTCCATTGGTTAATGCATTGGCTGCACAACTATAGTCATGCGCAATCTGTCGGAGACTCTTTGTCTCCAATGACTGCTTAGCCGCAGGAGATCTTTTGTCTCCGGGGTTAATACATTGGTTGCACAAGAGATTCCTCATCTCCGATGGCTATATGATAACACCAACAGTAACTTTTATATACTATTGATTTTTTCTCATTTTTCACGTATTTGCTTCAAAGATTGATTTGAGTGTTGAAAGATTATCACAAAAGATTATTCTTTGGCTCTTTCCTAACTCTTTATCGATTGCAGAGATAATATTTAGTCCCAGTGACTCTCCTCAAGAGTGGAAGTTCATCCTTTGAGAAGGTGAGTATGTGTCTAAAAGGATTGTTTGCCCATTAACTCGCTAGGATATGCAGCCGAAACGACATTCTTTCCGCGATTTCAGTATGTCACCGATTCGATAAATGATTCTGTCTAACATGCTGGCTAAGCAAAGATCGCAACAAGTTCATTGGCTCGACTTGAATCATTTCGAAAGTTAGTCCTTTTGGCAATGAAAATGTCATAGGCCAGCCCTCCTAGCAAGATAAAAAAATCTCAAAGCTGAACTCTTAGCAGTAAGGGTACGTTTGGTTTGGAGAGTCACGTATAACTTTGGTATGTGATTATTAGGTAATTACATAACTAAAATTGTAGGGAATGAAATATAACTTAGGTTATTTGATTCAATCCTAAGTAATTTAATAAAAACATATTTGTTTAGAGATTTAAAGTATAACATAGTGTAATATTTTACTATATTACCTCTAATTTAATTGTAAATTTTTATATATTTTGAAACATTATTGTTGTTATCGACAATCGGTGGTGGCTGACAACTGGTGACCGACGATTAGCGGCAACCGGTGGGGACCGACCACTGGCGGCCGCTGGCCGCCGAGCGACGGGCGACCAACGACGATCGACAGCCTATAGCCGACGGCAACTGGTGGTGACCGCCGGTGGGCTGCGATAGTCGGTGACTTGCGACCGGTAGGCGGCAGGCGACGGACGGTGATCGACAGTGAGAACGATCGATTGATTAGAATTTTAATTATGTTAACAATTTTTGTAGGGTCTGATTGATATTTATTAAATTGATAAGGATATTTTTATCTCAGAGGGTAAAAATCGAAGGATAATTTTGGAAAAAAAATTTTATAACCCCGGGAATCAATAAAAATCAAGCTTCTTGGAGGTTTTCTAATTCCCCCGTCCACAACCCTTTTGCTGATATAACATGATGTGTCAGATATCCTCCATTATTTAGTAATCGCTTAAATCATGAACTAAATGAGATTTCTATTGATAACTTTAAATGGATAACTAAGGTTATTAATAACCACCCCCAACTAAACGCACCATAAATCTTAAAGACGATTCCTCTTGGTAGCTTAGATAAGGCGGCCTCCTCAAAAGCTTAGCCTTTTAGCAAGTAAATTCACGTAAATAAGAGAGATTATTGACATTAGAGTTGATCGTAGGAAACATTTTAGCTAACCAAAAGTTGAATATAATCTAGTCGATTAAACAATTAACTCATATTAATTTATTAGCAAATAAAATATTTGTATTCAAGGACTAAGATAAAATTAATCAACTAATTGAGAGTTATAAGAAAGATCATTGATAAAAAAAGATTGTGTAATGATATGCGAGGTAGAACAATTTAATTGACTAGGAATGAGAATAGTCAAATGAAATATCTATTGTGTTGTAGATAGAACAATCGATTAATAGATTTGTTGTTAAATAGAAAGTTTGAAGTAATCATGAAAATAATTGACTTAGTAGATTTTATTAGGTTGGGACAAAATAACATGTTAAAGGCATAAGTTGATAGCTCCAAGTATAAAAACAAAGATAAATTTGGAAATATAGTGAAAGTGAATTAAAAAAAAAACAAAACAAATGAAAACAACCGAAGAAGTGCTAAAAAAAAGTCTCCTAAATATAAAAGTTTTAGAGGTTTATTGGGAAGGAATTCAATGGAGGGAAAAAATAAAAAAAGATTTAATGAATGATTCGCCGACAAATTATAAAAGACTAAGTAGAAATTTGAGTCGTTAACTCCAGTAAATATTAATATTTATTTATTTATATAACATGTGATTTCAATTAGAGGTGAGAAAAAAATTAGGTTAAATCAAACAAATTGATCGAACTATTCGATTCATTTAGAAGTTTAATTTTTTTTTAAAAAAATTATTATTTTTATTTATTCAGTTCTATTTCGAAATGAAAATAATCAATGAAGTTCATCTGTCAACATGAACACCAATCCATTGAGTATTATAAATCAATTGACAAGTATATCAATTGATTGATTATCTCGAATCATGACATAAAAAATCATAAAAAATCATGATTTTGTTCTGAATCTCCATCATCATTAATCAATTAATGTTTCACATCAATTGATTAAACATAATCAATTGACTAATATGAAATTTCAGTTGATTGATAATAAAAATTCGGTCCATTTGATTTTCAACTTAATTAACTGATTTTTTTTATCGATTTTTATTGAAAAATTTACGTAATTTCAACTGTAGAATATTCACAGTCCCTCCTATATATACTCTCTTTAAAACCTAGAAATTTAAAACTCATAATTTATATTTAAATATCATCCTATAAAAATAACCATGTTTCATAACAGCAATTGATTATTTGCAGATATTTATTTTGTCGTACTCAGTTACCAAACAATACAATATACAAAGATGTTGATATTTTTCAATTTTATATTTTATAAAATTCTTAAATCTCTCTAGAAAATATTAATATTTATAAATACTTTTAAAAAAAAAAAATTTAGCAATTATACATTAATCAATTAACCCAAGCGAACGCCGGACTCGACCTTCATGCCTAAATTTCTACTTCTCTTCCCGCCAAAACTCTTCGATGTCTTCTCCAGACATGTCCAACGCCGCCATTTCCTCCATGCTTCTCGCCCTCCGCTTGAAACCAGCGCCAGCGCCAGCGCCATCACAACCGCCGCCATCCTCCCACAAACCCTCTCCCACTTGCTCGCTTCCACCACCAGTGGGCCCCTCTCCGCCGCCACACTCCAAGCATTCGTTGACCTCTCCCTCTGCTCCCATGGGTTCCATCTCCTCCCCCTCGCCTTCACCCAAATCCGGCACCTCATCGACACTGACACCTGTAATTGCCTCATCAAATCCTACATTCGATCCAATAGTCACCTCCGCTCTGTTCTTCTCTTCATCGCCATGCTCAAAGCTTCCATCTTCCCCGACCTCTTCACGTTCCCTCCTCTGATAAAGTCCGCCGCGCAGTTATACCTCCTGGACTTTGGCCTCTCCATCCACGGATGCATTGCTAAGGTTGGATGCGACTCAGATGTCTTTGTCAACACTGCTCTTGTATCGATGTATTGCTCATTTGGCCTTGTCGGCGAAGCAGAACGTATGTTCGATGAAATGCCCCATAGAAACTCTGTTACTTGGAATGCGATGATTACTGAATATGTCAACAACAGGTTGTTCAGAGAAGCGCACGAGCTGTTTTCCAGGATGATTAGGTCTGGGGCTGAGCTCAGTGAGGTGACCATGGTATGTGCCTTGACCGCTTGTTCCCATCTTGGAGCTCTGAGACAGGGCATCTGGATTCACAATTATATCAAAAACCACGGGTTGACAGTTAATGTGTTTGTGGGCACTGCGCTAATTGACATGTTCATGAAGTGTGGGGTGGTTGATGAAGCAGTGAAGGTTTTCCGGGCAATGAGAGTGAGAAATGATTTTACTTGGAACGCTTTGATGTCAGGATTCGCTATGAATGGTGGAGGAGAAGCTGCTTTGGAAGCATTTAATGAAATGATTGCTGAGAACATCAAACCTAATGGAATTACTGTCTTAGCTGTTTTATGTGCATGTTGCCATCATGGATTCGTCGACCAAGGAAGAAAGTTCTTCTTCAGCATGGAGAGGGATTTTGGATTGCAGCCTAGGATTGAGCACTACGGTTGCATGGTTGATCTTCTTGGGAGAGCTGGTTCATTGAAGGAAGCTTACGGTCTTATTCAAACTATGCCAATGAAGCCAGATGCTGCAATTTGGAGGGCACTAGCTGCTGCTTGTAGAATCCATGGAGACTTGGAGATGGGTGAACTCGCAATAAGAAAATTACTCGAGTTGGAGCCTTGTAATGGAGAGAACTATATCTTGCTAGTGAATCTTTTAGCTCGTGATCAAAGGTGGACTGCTATAGGAAAAGTGAGGCAGATGATGAGGCAAAAAGGGATTAAGAAGGATCCTGGGTGTAGTTCAATCGAGATTGATGGCGTTGTGCATGAATTTCTAGTTACTGATGGGTTTCAGAGGGATGGGTTGGGTGATATTTTTGCAATGCTGGTTAAGATGAAGAGGGAATTAAAGTTGGCTGGTTATCATGTGGACACTGACATGGTTTCTTATGATTTGGAGGAGGAAGAGAGGGAGATGTCTGTGATGCATCACAGTGAGAAGCTTGCACTTGCATTTGGACTGGTAAGAACTCAACATGGATCAGATTTAAGGATAGTGAAGAACTTGAGAATGTGTGTGGACTGTCATACCTTTTTTAAGTTTGTTTCAAAGGTCTACCAAAGGACTATTGTTGTCAGGGATAAGAACAGGTACCATCATTTTGCTGGTGGAATTTGCTCCTGCAACGACTACTGGTGATGAAATTTTAGTTTCAGTATTAATTGGTAATTATATTTTGAAATTCTAGTCTGAGTGATTTAACTATATTGTGTTTGTTTAGGGAACAGAAAACAGTTGTTTCAATTCCATTTGGAAATTGCCATTTCCCTACCTTTTCACAGTATTGTTTTTGATATGGGAAAATATTATATTTATCTTGTGTAAGAAGTGTATTTAATGGTGCTGGAAGATGAGATTGGAAAAGAGTTTGATGCTGTCTATATATGAACGAACTGGCCTTAGTGTTGGTTGGAGAGGCTTTTCTATGGATCACAGTTTGGAAGATGGGGATGCCCTGGTATTTGTATTGAGGTAACCTGCTAGATTTAAGGTATTCTCACTTTACATATCAATATCTCGGCATGAGTACATCCAATTGTTTCATTTTTGTTTATGCATGACTTTTCTTAAATTCAAATAGATAGATGATGGCGTATCACCCACTTTTTATTATCCACCAATGTTATGGGATTGCAGATTTACATTGTAAAAGCCATTGGTAGCGAAGGACAAGATTACTGGAGATACTGAAGGAACAGAATCACCAGAAGAATCTCTAGAAGAAAACCAGCAAAGGCTCGCAATCTGCATATAGCTGAATTTTCACGTATAGAACAACTTTGGCTCTTGAGATGTGGCTGCTCGACAACTGGGGTACGATAATCAAGCTGCTTCAGTATAATTAGTAGTTCTTGATTGTGAGTAAGATGCTTTTTATGATTCCAACCATCTTACCTCGAGGATCTCAATAAGGGCATTTTAGCAACTGTTGCATCTGCTAATGTAGTTAAACATTATGACCACCTGGAAACTATACTTATAAGATGTGTAGTGTCGATACTTTACAATTATAGCGTGAGACTGACTTTGAACTAAAGGAATCCCCCTTCATTCTGTTGGTTTTGTTGACTTCGACGGCAGCAAAAGGATACTTTTAACAAAATTTGAGTGTGGAGATAGAAATATATAGTGTTTCTTTTTTCAAGTCATATTGTTTGTGTGTACTTTGAGTGGCTAAGACATCTTTATTCAAGTCATATAGTCTAATAAACAAACGTAGATGTTTATTTTAGTATATAAGCATCATCTTATTGGACATAATCACTAAGGGTATTATGAGTTAAAAACTGAATTAACAGTATTTAACTCTGATTATCCTATAGAGTCCAGAAAAAAACCACATAATGTTTCCATTTATCTTCTTTTTTATTAAAAAATAATATTTTTCTGCTTTTCTAAGTGTCATTTAATTGAATTTGTATAAGTTCTAAGTATCATGCAGATGTGATTGGGATGATTGTGACTTAATAGGAAATACTGTCAAGAAGTTTCTCAACGAACACTAAACAAGAAATCATCATAATCACCTACCTAATGAATGCTAAATATTAGATTTTAAAAATCTTGAAAAGTTGAGCAAAGTAATTGTTCTATTTTATAATCACAATGCAATCATTTCACTTCTTCCTTGCAATTGAGAAAATTAATATATTAAGATTGCCCGATTGCCAATGGCTTATCTGGTGAAGTGTTACTGTCAGAAGTAAAGATGTATGTGAATAGAAGAGACTTGTGCTTGATTTGCTATACTATAATTAATCTGTCCTGCTGCCAATGGCACTGTACTCTTCGGAATAAATGAAAAAATTGAAATCTCGTGGGGACAATAAATAATTGGAAATCTTGGAGTCAGAGTGAAAAGTTGCAATTAGAAGTATTCAGGGGGCAAAGACAAATTATGCTGCGATTCTCTGTGGTTTCCTATATGATGCCACGTGTCCGGAAGGAACAGCAGATCTGCAGCTTATCGAGCTGCCGTGCTCTTCCACCAGTCTGCTAGCAGAAAGTAAAAAACCCCTTCCTATTTTCATTATCATAAAAAAAGCATTCTGTGTTTTTTTTTTAATTTTTTTTTAAAGAGGTACGTTTATCTTAAAAATTCATTTCAAGGTTGTTATAATATATTCCAATATATAATTAATATACACCAAAACAGCTCAAGTATTTATTAAAATTATTCTAATTCTTTTTTTACATTTTTATGTATTTTTTTTACTGCTTCTACTCAAAATGATGATTTATTTAAAGTTTCAGATGAAATCCACTGAATAATAAATGGACTGGATCGACCTGTAAGCGTGCTTATAATATGAACCAGAGCATGCTTGGTGTTTTGTAATCAAATGGCGTGCTCTCGTTCTTAAGGTTTTCGTTGCTCTTTCCTCCTCCTCTGCCTCTTTTGGATCCGATCTCAAACGTCCTCTTGATGACACTGGCAGAATGAGCCGCGTCTCCAAGGATTTGCCGTCGTCGCTGCTCCTGCGGCGAGGGCCGGGCCTCGCAGTCGGAGGACGGCTTGCAACGGAGGATGAGAGCTTGGAGCTGAATCTCTTCTCAGCCACCCGCTTCACTGGTCCTCCGCTCGGATCTGGACCTGGATCCGATAGCCTCGAAGGTATCCGTTGTCACTTTATTTGTAGCTGTTGCTTCCCCTTTGCTTTTCTGCTAAATTGGTCATCCTTTTCCTCCTCTTTTTTTTTTTTTTCTGCTGGTTCGCTTTTAGAATTTAGCAAATCGGTTGCGCAAGATAGGTTACGGAGGAGTGGCATGGATGATCTTCTGGATGCGGAGCTCGGGAAGCACGATTACGATTGGTACTGTTGCAATTTATGTCTTTCTGTAGTGTCATGGCAGTTTTCATGAAAATTTCTGATCATTGCTAATGAAAGTTGCAGCCTCTTTCATTAAATGACTGGCCTAAGTCGTTGTTGTACTTCTTGCCTGCTGTTAGTCGATGTGGATGATTTACATATTTAGAAAGATGCCCATTAATTATAACTTAATATGCCGACGCCAATTAGTTGATTAATGATTCTTTCTGCATTTTGGAAGGCAGGTAAAGAATAATGAAGGAATGACTCTTGTACGTACTTTCTTCGTCTTACCATTATGTTTGATTGACCTAATGGATTCGTTTTATTTAGAAGCATCCTCCTTTTACAGATAATTTGCTGCTATTTTAGTATATAAAAAAATCCTTGTTTTGTCTCATCTGACTCAATCAGGGAACTTCTGAAACTAGTATTCCAAATCTTACAATTGACCTTGATCAGAGAAAAATAAATTAGGTAAGATTAGACACCATTAAATCTGCATATCTCATTTGATATTCACGTAACTTAGATCAGCTGGATATTGATGATAAACCTGATTTGTGGCTCCTTGAAGGTGTTATGGATGGTTTATAGGATCATTTGATCAATAGATTTGATATGGGATCCACAAACCTAATGTGTATTTTTCCAATAAATTGATATCCGGCAAAAATCCTTTGGAGTTTGCTGGAAAAACTTGAATAATCTGAACTTCATTGGAAATTGACTAAAGTTCATCTAAAATCAGATGGTTTGATTGATTTGTTCCAGAACCTAATTGTGTTAGTGATTATTCATGCACTAAGGAGCTAGATAGGCTACTTTGAAGGGACCAGAAATCAAATAGTTTCTTCAAACACATTTAGCACTCCTGTTGAGGTGAGTAGGTGTGAGCAGAGATTTGGTTTGTGCAGCAATATGGTTAGCGCAGATGACAAGGAGAAAAAGGCAGATAGGAGGACATGCTAATTCATTTAGGAGAAGACAAATTGGATTAGGGAAGGTGGCAGCAAGCCACCTTGGAAAATCCTAGCCCTAAAATGGTCTGTTCTGCAACTATGTGAATTGGAAAGAGGATATTATATAGCAATATCTTCAAGGATACTATTACCTAACGTATAATCCCAATGACAAGATTCTAGACATAGATTGCAATCGGGGGACTAAATCGATTAAATTTTTAACACCTAATAACTCACCTTTAACTGATACTGTTCATAAAATGTGATTTTATAATTATCTGGGCCATGATAGTACACTCATGTAATTGGACAAGGCCCAAACTTCTTTGTGCTAAGGGAAAGAATATTCAGGAACCCTTCAACACTTGTCATCAACTAACTTGTAAAAGTAACTTCCATATCCTTGCAAATGATTTTACATTTTTTTTTCTTTTCTTGATGTGGACTTTCAACATTTTCATTTTCTTCCACTAAGACCGCCCTAATATAATTCAAAAAAATCCCTTACTTCTCTATTAAACAGAAATACTGCACTTAAGAAGATGCACAACTCCATGAAGAACAACCTGTTTAAATTTTGCTTTGATTACCAACATCCAAAATGCTGCCAATTCTTCATAGGATCGCCATTTAGTATCTTATATGTAATAATACTAATTTGTTTGAGATGAAAGTTGAAACCACATACTATCACTAATTGTACATTGTAATAATTTGTTTATGATGGGAACATTACGTTTTATATTTATCACCACTTGACTGAATTGTTTGAGCATAAACTATATTTCTTTAACTTCTTTCTGCTTTATTTGTTTTATATCATGAATAAATAACTTCCACAAATTGAACGTCAACAGGCTTCTAACTCCACCTGGAACTCCACAAGCTGCTCCTCTAGTTTTTAGCAAGAACCAAGTGCCCGCTGCAGCAGCAAAGCGAAATGTTGTTAGATCAGCTTCAACTACTAGGCCATCTAGGGTTAGTAATTAGTATCATATCATCATCTGAATTATCAATCCCTATTTAATTCATATTCTTCTTTTCTCAGTTTCATTAAATATTTTTCTCATTTCGGATATGACTATCTATTAGTATGGTTTGTTTTGTTAGACTTATCAGACAGGTTGTGAGCCTTCTGTTATATCAAGTTAAAATTTCTTGTCAAGTTTTTTTTTTTTTAAGATAACTGCTATAGTTGAGTTAAATGTTCTATTGTTGGCCCTTGCAACATCTTAACCTTGTGATTGATTAGCTCATCTCTTTGATCTGAATTCAATTTAACATGAGCAAATTGTCATACCACTTCAAAGTTGTGAATTTAATGCCTTCTAATTTCATTTGAACATTTTTTTAAGTGACAACAACAACAACCAAGCCTTATCCCACTAGGTGGGGTCGACTATTTTTTTTAAATCAGACCATTTCAACAAATAACTCATGTTGCTCTCCAAGGATGGAGCAAAATAATTTCTAGAGGAATAACTCTAGCAAGTTCTGGAAGAAAAAAGGATTATTTCACATGCAAGTTCTCAGTAGTGGAAGTCTTTACATGCAACTAATTGCATGTGAAGAGACAGCATGATCAGGTACTCTGAAGTTAAGTACGCTTACCCTAGAGAAGTTGCAAATTGAGGCCTCATGAAAACCTTATAATTTTCACTATTTTTTAATTAAAAAAATCATCAGGTCAATTATATGGATTGTTTAGCATATAATGTAATGTCTCAATGCTATTGACTATGAGGGACATGCCTAGGTGTTTTTTTGGAATAGATACTTTGAACAAAGTGCCACTATTGGTAACTTCTAGGATGTTATGGTAGGATGAACCATGACACATACAATGAGTAAAGTTTGACTAGGCCATCAGTTGGACATTTCTAAATGGGTTAAGTTTGTATTCTTAATAAAGAGAAGCTTTTTAGTTGAATTGACTTAGTTCTTCTTAAGAACTATGAATTTTAAGTATGTCTAGTACTTTCTAGATCGATGGCAGCTGGGAAACTTTCCACTTAAAGCATGCTGAGTATGGAAAATGTTCTCAGATAATGCCTGCGTGGTGTTCATATGACACGTCATAATTTGACCTGGTTTGAAATCTTCTACTGTATCAAACAACACGGTTAATGTGTATTGTTTTGATAAATTACCAAAATTAAATACTACTTAGCAAAGGCAAATATTATTGTGTCAATAAGTATCACATCATGCCAACATTTTACATCTCTTGACTTGTTGTAACATGGGTCAAGATGAATTTAGATAATATTGTTATTTTTTTAAAATCTTATGCCCGCACAAGATAATGTAAAAACTATGCCATTATGGTTTGAACTTAAATATATAGTTGTTTTTTTTTTTCTTTTTCTTCTTCATCTTCTTTCTCCAACACTAGCACTATATATATCGAAATGTAGACATGACTGGAACTCCACATAGCTTAAGATTTTGAACTTTGCAATTTGATACAAGAGTTGATCCCTTTAACAAGCACGGCTTTGGGATGAACCCACTTAAGTTGAGGGACTTGCGTCGACCCAATCTAATGAGGATAGGGAGTAATCATTGGTATAGCTAGCTTTGATAAGGTGCATCTCTTTGCTTGCTTCTAAGAAACCAAGGGCTAGACTGAACTAAATCACACTTTGAAATTGTGAAAATGTGACTTGATCATGGATATAATATACTTTAAGTGGAGTATGCATTCTTCACAACAAGGTGCCTTTTCTAGAGTTGGTTTGACTCTTAAGATGCTTACCTTCCAAGAAGCTCACTCTGAAGCCAATTTCTGCAGGTGCAATATTACACCAATGTTAATTTCTTAATAAACAAAACAATATTTACACTTGGCCTTATTTTAATCAAGAGACACAAACAATTAATAATACAAATAAAATAAATGAAGAAATAATTTAGGGAATTCAACCCCAAGGCAAGCTGAACCTTACAGTCCTAAGGTGAAATTCTTGCCGTTGTGCAACTTTGATCCGATTCTATCACTCCAAGGATACAACCGATGATATCCTTGCTACTGACACAATGATGCATTGAGGCTTGTCGTAGACCTTTTCAATGTCGTGTAATGTCTAACTAAAAAGGGCAGTCCGGTACACAAAGCTTCTGCCACGCGGAGTCTCAAGGAAGGGTCTATTGTATTCAGTCTTATCCTGCTTTGCAACAGGTTGTTTCCAAGATTCGAACTCATGACCTCTAGGTCACAGAAGTCATAAGGCAGTAACTTTACTATTGCACCAAGACACTTGCCCTCTAACTATATAATAAAAGTATCAATGAAGGAAGAGGAATATAATAGGGGAAAAGAAGGCAGTAGAGCTTTATGGAAGTGACTCTTTTAATCATACCTAGGGGTGAACAAAATTTTGGTTCAACTAAATAATGGACCAAACCAAATTGATTCAGAAATTCGATTTGATCTATTTGGGAGTTCATTTTTTTAAAAATAAAATCTAGTATTTCGGTTAAATTGGTTCATTTTATATCATGAATTTCAAAAATTGATTAAACCGATTTTTTTATATTAAATAATAAAAAAATTACGTTTTTTTTAATTAAAAACCTTTTTTTATTTTTTGTAAAATTGGTTAGTTCTTAATCAATTTTGTATCGGTTTGGTTTGTTCACTTTTGATAGTAAAGATTGGTAGTTTGGTTGGTAAAAAAAAATTCAGTTAGTTCTATTTTAACAAATTCAGTTCAGTTGGTTCGATTTTAACTGAATGCTCACCCTTGACTTGAACCTTTGGAATGAGCCCTCTTTTATAGAGGGCAAGTGCTTCTTTGAGGCTTCTGGTTGATAATGGTTACGTCTCTTCCAAAGCAACATGCCTTTTAATAATAATAATAATAATAAATTTGAAATTAAATAATAAATAATGTTAACATCATAATATTATTTTTTTGAGTTGTATAAATAAAAACAATGACCACCCATAAAACTCAAAATTCAAATCAATAATTATATTATTTAAAGTGTTGCCTAACATTTATACTGTGGTCAGTGAGTTGCTTTGACGAGCAAGCTTGATCACTTAATACTAAAGCCTCCATTGGAAAATCAAGGTGAATTGGGTGTTGAACCCCTTATGACCCGACTTCAACTAGTATACACCGAGTACAAGAATTTAAGGTGTGGGTTGGTGCATTAGTAGTCGTGAGCATACCTTGATTTTTTGTGAGCATATGTAGAAGTCTCCAACTCCTATTCATGACAGTTCCACTTATATCTCCATATAAGAGAGAGCACCTAACTTAAAGAATGTTTGCAGAGTCACATCTCATAGATCCACCATTTCACATTCCTTTTAGGGTGTGTTTGGTTCAAGTTATCATGTATTACCTTAGTTATGTGATTACTAAGTAATCACATAATCAAGGTTATAAGGAATAAAATATAACCAATGTTGTTTGGTTCAATCCTAAGTAATATAATAAAAACTTGTTTGTTTG